>VNJQ01002371.1:0-39494 GCA_008042515.1 Drosophila truncata
ACTTTTCCTACCGAAGCGCTCATGGGGTAGGCCCCACCGTCCATGTAAAGTTCTCATTCGCTTTTATACAGGGGCGGCCGGGGTAATTCATGATCCCTACGTCGCTGCTCGTCTCCTTGTGAAAATCACGTGCAGCGCTCATGGGGGTATTCATGATGCCGCCGCAAAAAGAAGAAGAAAGATGAAGAGGAAAAACAAAATTTTTTTTCCTTATTTTCTTTTCTTTTTTTTTTGTTATTTTTTTTCATTTCTTTTTAGGTTTAACTTTATTTTATTTCTTATTTACTTTTACTGGGGTTTGAACCTGGGTCTTTACGTTAAACAGACGGGTCGCTTACACAACGCGCCACGTAGCCAACTTGGACGGCGTCGCCAATATAAACATACAAGCATAACGATATACACATGTATGCATAACATGTATGAAAGAGACAGAAGCTTACAAACCTTAAGGGCATGATCTATTTCGCTCGATTGATATGTGGCTGTTCTTTTGCCCGTCGGTTGCGACGCTTAGCTCAGGGACCAGAGCACCCGCCTTCGAAACAGGCGGGCGAGAGTTCAAATCCTGTTCATTTCGGACATTTTTATTTCTTTATTTCTTTAGTTTTGAGAAATATCCCAAAAGGGAATTTTAGGTACATGAACCGCCATACAGAATTAGGGATCATACAGAAGGCCATACCTACTGCTCCCGCTTTTCATGGTGAGTTGCTCATGGACATGAAGCAAAGTCCGACTGGGTAGAGAGTGATAAAAGGGAAGGGGAAAAGAACAATGGCGACGTTGACGACGACGTTGGCACTTCTCAAACAAGCCAACAAAAAAAGAAAAGAAAAACAAAAAAAAAGGAAAGGGGAAAATACGAATCCCTAAATACCTTTTTCTTGTTAACTCAACTCTGCGCAGACTTTGAACTATTCCATAACCAACTTCATTAACTTGGGCTCAATGCTGACTTGGCAGAAATTTATAAAAGCATAAATTTAAGTTAACAAAATGGTTTTTCTTAAAATAAGCCCTATCCTTATACAACTTTCTTTGATATTGGATTGTGGACATGTTTCTCGGAAACGGTCTCAAGCAAAGTAAGAGAAGAAATGTATAAATAAAACAAGAATTAATTGGTTTACTACAAAATTATTCAATATAATCTACTCTTCGTTTTGGTAGAGTTTTATTCTTACAACTTGATTATAAATAAAATTAATTTCCAATCGAAAACATATGTATTATAGTTAACTTTAAACAACTTGTTTTATAAATACCTATTTAATAAAAACCCTTAAAAAAACTAAATTTTAAATTAGTATTAACGTAAGATTAAGTGCTTCCTAACAGCTTAAATTTCTCTTGTCTTTGTAACACTCTTTAATTTATTGAAAAAACCTAAAAAGGGTATAAAAAAGCCAAGCAAAAGGCAAAACCGAGACAAAAACACAACTTTTCGTGGCATGAAAATAGAAAACCAGCAACGAAAAAAAAGGGAAACCGAAACACTAGACTACACACACACACACATAGCTACTTAAGCACACACAAACACATACTGGGAAATGCGATAGGAAAAACCTCATGGAGAAAGGCGAAAGGAGACAGCTGACAGAGGGTGCGACAGGGAGGGAGACAAACAAACAGTGGGACAAACCGACGGCGCTTGTCACTTGGCCGCCTCATTCCATCTCAGCGCAGCTCAGTAAGTTCTGTTCAGTTTGTTTGGCTCGATTTCAATGCACTGCCGACATATTAGTATGCAAAACTGATAATCAATAGGAGACGACGGCGATGAGGACGAGGACGAGGACGACTCAATGGCCGGGCGCTCAGTGGAGATTATGGCGCAATTTGCATACGGGATACGGGTATGTGCCAAGCAAAGATGTCGCCCTATCCCTATTTTGACAGCTCCCAGTCCCCTGACAAGTCCCCTGCCAGCGGCACCAGTGGCACCCCACCCCAGGACCAACACCATTCAGACTAATTTAATTGACTCGGGCCATTGCAATTGGCCCACTCATCCGTTAACTGGCAACAAACTAATGTTTAATGTGTGTGGAGCGCAACTTTTTATTCGTCCTTAATTGAAATTCGTGGAAGCGACACTGAAATGCTTTCAGCCCAGCAGCCATCGAAGGGATAGATTCAAAGCTTCAAAAATTAGAAACTACAAGGAAAGGCAACATTTTTAATAGCTCTTTGATGTATTTTAAACCAAAGTTTCCCTAGATAGATAAAGCAATTTGGAATGTGGATTTTACTACAATTTAAATAGAGGTTAAATAAAGAATATAAAGGTTTTTGGTCTTCGTAAAATTAAGTTTATTAATAATCTAGACATGGGTTACAATTTTTTTCATACCTCCAGCTGTATTTTCTCAAAAATAAAAACAACATTTCTTAAAGAAACAGCTTACATATACGGGTCACCGATAGAAGTAAACTTTCTTAAGGTATTTCTGAAATGTTTGCTAAAAATAATATAAGTAAACATATATGAAACACCATAAACATACTCTTTTCATTGCTTTTCCGTGAAATTTTTCAATAACTCTCTTGGGGTTTTTATGGCCGCAATTTGCAATTTATCATCAATTTGATGTGCAAGGGGCCGAACATAAAAGTGGTCCACAAATGGAGAATGTAACAAAGGGCAATAAAAGAGGCGATGCCGGAACCAGGGGACTGACTGACTATCCCTTCTCTATTCATACATATATATATATAGCTATATATCCATAAGCATAAGCTTGATTTCCTATTGATTTTTGGTCAGAAGGTAGCTGCATTCACCTGAAATTCTAAGTCAAATGCACCTGCTGCTTTTACACAGTGGCAAAAAAAAGAGGTAAGAAATGGGCTTACTAATTAGGAGTTACCTAAACTAGTGCTATATTATATAAACCTGTTCTTAAAATTTGTAATTTTTAAAAACCTTTGAACTTATAAACGAGTTCTATGATTTATTCGAGTTTTTAATATTGGATAGGTATTATTCTTGTAGATATTGAAATATTTAGATATTCTGAAGTTTTTTGAAGCCTAACTTATCGTAACAAATTAAGAAAAAATATAACTATGGTACAGAGTCTTATATTTTGACGTTTTCGCCTACCTAACCAAGTCAAAAATGAAACCAATAAAAAATTTAAGATAACAATTAATAAAATACAGACAATGTACATTTAACATTTTAATTTTGATTTTTATAATTTTTCTCATAAACTTAGTACTACTTTTTTCTCCGCCTGTCTTGGCTGTCTCTTTAGGGGAATAACAAAAACTATAGCATACTTATGAGCCGCTTTGAGAGTTGCCATAAGACGCTTAATAACTGCGAGTACTGGCGTCGGAGTGAGGCAGGACACAGGACACAAGGACATGGACGGCGGCCCAGTCCGCCGTATATGTACGTGCCAATGGCCGTAGTCGCAGTAATAAACACACGCACAGCCCAGTTAACAACACAGAGAAATATGCCCCAAGTGTCAGGGCGGGCAAAACATGCAATGAATGAATGGAAAAGGAGGGTGGCGGTGGGAGCGGGGCCCAAGGAAGTGGGAAATGGATTTTCAGCTGCCTTTGTTTTTGTTTTCATTCCCTTTTTGTGTGGCTTTCTTTTTTTTTGCTGTATATTTGTTGTTTTTTGTTTTATAATTACTCTGATAGAGGTCGTGGTGTGTGTGTGTGTGTCTGCACACATAACGGTAATTTAATTAACATACATAAACACACACACTAAAAGGGAATGTGGCACAATGCAGGGGAGTTTTTTCGGGGGTACGGGTGGCACTTACAACGCTTTCCAATAAACTGACTTCCTTTTAATCGATAATTAAACTTTGATCTTAACTTTAGTTTTTTGTTAGTCACCTTTAATAATTCTTTATATTATATTTTAGACATTTATTTATACCGAAAAGCACTTGAATATTATTTTTTTGATTTAATCAACAAACACTGAAAACGTATGACTATGTTTGGGTTTTATTCTTTTATTACAATTTAACTATATTTATTTTTGATGTATTTTTCTATATTTTGTTTTTTTTTGCTTGACAATTTTAACTATATTATTTCTGATTCGCGTGTGCGAAATGTCAACAGTGGTTACACTACAAAAAAGCCGCACAATTACAGGTTCTTCTTTATTTTCTTTTTTTTAGCTTGTGTCTCGGTTTGCCGCCGGAAGTTGCACGTTCTGTTAGAGCCGCTGACCACTTCCGCTTCCTGCGCGCTGCGAGCGTTCGCCAACCGTCACGTAACGCGTTCCGCAAGCGAATAAACAAAAGGTTTCCCTTTCGGCACTATCAATGGCCAGTGTTGCCGAGCTGCACCACACGCAGGCGCTCTGCTGAAAATAAGTGTGATTTTCGGAGAGGAAAAACGCGGAAGAGAGAGTGCAAAACGGAAGTCTCTCTGTTTTTCCGCTCCAACCTGCTGACGGAACATCTGTGTTTTTGTTATTATTCTTTCAGTGGCAGCAACAGCAGCAAAAATCCAATTGTGGTGCCTGAACATACACTGATTTCAATTATCCTGTGTGAGTCCGGGGTCACCAAAATAACTGAGGACTAATTGATAGCACACTGAAGGTATCTGTGATACGTACACGGAAAAAAGCATTCGGTTTTTTTAGGAGACTAATTTCATAATTAATTCTATTAATTCGTTATATTTTCAAGGATAACTTTTAATATTCATTCAATACTTTACTGTAGATTATGTGTAAGATTTATTTTCTTATTTATGTTTTGAATTTAATCTACTTCTATTTATATCATTTAAATTTTATACATTTAAATTTTTTAAATATTTAGGTGTGCAACAGAAATCTCAGCAAACCTTTTTAAATAGCATTAACATTTATGAATTAATTTGTTTAATTCTAAAAATTGATGAATTTATTAGCATTTTTTTATATAAAACGTATTGCTCAATACCATTTAATTTAAAAAAACTTATACAGATATAAAATTCATATCTAATTTCATATATTTTAGAAAGAATTAATTTCTATTAAATAAACCCTTTCAAAAATTAATGACAACGTTTTGTAAAACTGGCTTTGTAGTTTCTGTCCTTACATTAAAAATCCTACCAGCAGGACACTCTCACCCACATCCGTGTACGTGCACCTATACAACTGTCGTGTAGGCAGCCCAAGTGCATCTGTGTGGGCCTAGCCCCAGTATCTGTGTGAGTTTGGTGCGCTGACTAATGTCAAGGTTTTTTGGCTGCTGTTCAAAGTGCAGCAACGGCGGCACTAGAAACAGGAAAGGGAGGAGGAGACGGAAACGGAAACGAAAAAAGAGGAGCACGGCACGTGGCCAACCCTACCGAAGGCAGGCCCAAGGGGGTGCGATTATGCCATTACCAGGCCAATCCTGCACCTGCACCTCAATCCCCAGGCAGCTCCTCGCATGAATGAGCAAAAATGTCGCGACAAACCCGATGCGAAAGCCAATGTCAAGTACACGAGGCAGCCAGGATGGAAGGCAGCGGCACTTTTGCATGCACCACGATACCCGAACTAGTGTCGCCGCCCGGCTACTCATTGCTGCTCGACAGGCTACGGTGGTACTTCGAAAGTAAAAAATGTATTTTGTGCGTTCTGCAAAAACAATAAACTATATCGATTGATTCCCGATTGTTTCATATCTCCAACAGCAAACTTATTTAGATTAGTTAGACATACCAGTTCCTTGACATACTGAGCTTCCCCTCGTAGAGTCCTCGCTGTATCTCTACGGGGGCCTTAGGTCGTCGGGCGGACGACAATGTGACCCCCAAATTGGAAGGCACACTCACGTAAATGGGCGTGCATCTATATTTTATGTGCCATCGATTACAGACCTTTTTGACCATGTTCCCAACAAAAGCATTTCATACATAATGACCCAAGCAGGACACATAATGCAAATACATACTCCAGGCAAATGCCACATGAAGGCCAATTAGACTAACGATATCTACCTAATATTTGCTCAAATCAAACAAAAGGGACATTTTCAATTAGTCTGTAAGTTATGAGATGTGCGTTGCGCTTTAATGTTTGTTTTTGTTAGGTTATTGTTTTCTCGAAAGGCAGCATGAAGAGCAGGGATATGGGCGAGCCAATAATGATGATCGAACCGAGGAACACGGGATCTGTGGCGCATAATTATAGTTCTTGGAATTCTCCTGTCTGCAAAGAAGATATATGAATTTAATTTTTCTCTTGAATTTAATGATTCACACTTACCTTCATTACTTAAAACTATCTTGATGTCTTACATGGATGGGCGCTCCTTTTTGTTTTTTATGTTATTGTTTTATTGAATCAAAGTGAAAGAGCAGCATGAAAGCAGGGATATGGGAGTGCCAATAATGATGATCGAACCGAGGAACACGGGATCTGTGGCGCACAATTATAGTTCTTGGAATTCTCCTGTCTGCAAAGAATATATATAGATTTAATTTACTTCTCAAATATTCTCTCGAATTTAATGATTCACTCTTACCTTCTTTACTTAAAACTATCTTGGTGTCTTATATGGATGGTCGCGCTTTTTTGTTTTTTATGTTATGAATAGCAGGAATATGGGCTTGCCAAGAATGATGATGTGAAAGGTAAGGCTGGATTGTGGCGCACGATTAAAGTCCTTGGAATTCTCCTGGTTTTAAGAATAGACATATCGATTTATGAAAACGGTTTATTTACTTATCAATTTTCTCTCCAGTTCAATGATGCACACTCACCTTCTTTACTTAAAACTATCTTGGTGTCTTATATGGATGGCGCGCCTTTTTTGTTTTTTATGTTATTGTTTTATCGAATCAAAGTGAAAGAGCAGCATGAATAGCAGGAATATGGGCTTGTCAAGAATGATGATGGGACCGGGAAAACTGGATCTGTGGCGCACGATTATAGTCCATGGAATTCTCCTGGTTTGAAGAATAGACATTTGGATTTATGAGAAGGCATATGGATTTAATTTACTTATCTGAAGTTGAATTAAATTAATTAATCACACCCACCTTCATTACTTAGAGCTACACGTAGCTTGGAGTCTTAGGTGGATGGATGCCTTTTTCCTCCTTTCTGGGCAGTTTCAGTCTCCTTCACGTCTTTATCAGCGGCCTGGCGCGGACGGGCGTTTCCCGTGATGGTGGTCTCTGCCGCATTTGCCTTCGATGCGGCAATTTTATTAAAGGAACTTATAGTTGGCTTTCTTGTCAACCATCCGCCTTCTGGATTTGGTCCAAGAATCGTGAGGGCACGAGGGCGGAATTTTGGCAAGCTTTTTGGAGCTTGTTTCTCTGATTCTGGTCCGTTCGACGGTTCGGCCTTGGAAGGGACCCCACTGGATAGCGGCAACAGATCGTCCTTAGCATGCGACTCACTCTTTACGGTTACGCCTAAGTTTTGACCAGCAGCCTTGGATGTATATACCGGTTTGGTGAAAGGCCAGTTCTGTCTATCTATTGCGGCCAATTCGCCGAATTGCTGCGAAATCTCGGCAATCTTACGGCGATAGGTGGCCAGTGTGTTCTCTTTTTTAATCATCTCAGTACGAATGTAATTTATCTCATCCTGATTCTTCTTATTCTTGTCCATCTCTTGCATTGCAAGATCCTCTAGTTGACCTCGGGGCATGGTCTTGATCTCACGCCGGGTGGCTTCGATAGACTCTGGTTTAATTACTGGCTTAGGCATTCGTTTGATTATACTTTCTACCACTTGAGTGGCATAGTCTAATTGTTCCTTATCGAGTTCTTCCCTTTTTAGTTTTTTTTTCTCTGGAACAGCCATGTATTCTAATTGAGCGCGAGGGCGCTTCCAAGAAAATTGAAAGAATGAATCTGAAGGTGCTGAAGGATTAGCATCCACATTTTTTGCGTCACGCTTCACCACTTTGTTAAGCTGTGCGGAAGTTCCAGCTTTTGGATCAACGCCGACATCGGACTTGATCTCCTGGGCTTTCTTTCCTGGTGACTTCATCGTTGCCTTCTTAGTACCCCCAACAGACTTTTCTATTGTTGCAGTCATCGACTTTTTGGTCTCAACCTTCTCTGCGTTACATTTTTCATCAACTTTTTCATCCATGATTTTGGGTAAAATTTACATAAAAAAAAGGACTGGCTAGCGCTTACTTGTCTTCCGGAACCGACTTGCTTTCAATTGGGAAAATCTCAATTCTTGATTTTGGTTTTCAAGTTGTAATATTCTCGAGTCGACAAAACTCTTTTTCACAAAAACGCCAAACTTGGCTGTCACGCTAACTTTTCATTTATTTCGTCACAGAGTTGTATTCCTCGTGATTATCGTTGTTATCGAGACATTTACACTATAACCTATCGATTCCAAAGAAAACGCTAGAATGCAAAATAAACGTTCATACTCTCTTTCCGTTTGGAACTGTTGGAATTTTGACAAATGTGAAACACCGATTCTCATATTCTCCATACCCCATTCTCTTAAATCTTAAAGAAATACATTAATTTGAGAAAAGGATATATTGGAAATTTTAAATATTTATAAACTTCTTAATTCCTTGTCATTATTGGTTGCGTTAAGCAGAACCAGATGATTACCGATCTGCTGATCGCAGCAATTGCTTACAAAAAGAAGCCGTCAAATTAGGATGGCGGGATAATACGATCCCAGTATAAGTGGGTGAAACAGTTGGGATTTTGGACGGATATGAAGTCCGGACTCCCACAAAGCAAGACAAAATTCGCAAACCCATAATAGATTACACAGGCCGACAAGAAAAATTACAAGGAATAAAACCTGCAGATTGTGAAAGATATCGGTCCTAAATGTGGGACGTCAGGTTCAGCAAACTATATCACTTTTTCTGAACTGCTTTTTGACCCTATATGTTGTAGCCCTGGAATTATTTGTTGGAAATTAATTGTGGGTGGATTCATCTTAAATTTTAAAGGGGAAAGGCTTTCATTTAAACCCAATTTAAAGTTTGGCATACGCGCAGTTTTTGTTCTATTAGCGTTTGAAAAGTGTAATTTTCTAAAAATTGGTACGTGATGGAAACTTTTGGGTTTCGAACTAGCAATATGCAGACCGAGATCTTTCACAATCTGCCGGTTTTATTCTCCGCAACAAAAAAGTTCAATTTTTGTCGGCCTGTGCTATTGTTAAAAAAAAAATTGTTTTTGAAGTGGCTCCTGCAGAATTAAAATTAAAAGTTTACCAACTATTTTAGTTGTTGTACCACAACAAAACATCCAATTCCGCTATCGTTTTTATTGATATATTTAGAGCACATTTAAATTTAATGCAGCATCAGTCCCAAACAATACACTCTTCTTACAAAGCTCAAAATGTAAAACTCTGAGTCTAACAGACCTCTACAAATCAATGGAAAATAATATTAAGGTAAGCGTTTTTGATTAAATATTTATTTCTTGGGCATACGTTTTCGTAATGCTCAAGTTTCCACTGGCAATAGGGAACACTGAGTTGCAACGTCCAAACGGAACGGTCCTGAGCGGACCTGTACTACATGAAATACATACGTAGCTGCCATAGATTAGAGCTGGGAAAAAATCGATGTCAACATCGATTAAATCGATTCTTTTATTTCGGTCGATGCATCGATTCGGTTTTCAAAGAATCGATGAATCGGAACCATGAAAAAACTCCAGATATAAATCCCCTGGACTATTGGAAGGTGTGTACATTATTTATAATTTGAAGAAATCGTAATAACATTTACTTTATTATCAGATTCAAGGCACTGAAATGGAGGCCCTTAAAGGATATGCCCAGCGCTACCTGTGCATACCAGCGTGCTCAACTGAGTCCGAGCGCGTTTTCAGTAGGGCTGGATGTATTGTTAATGATAGATGCGGCTCTCTTAAACTAACTACGGTTAATAAGCTTGTTTTTGCCAGCAAAAACCAATGGATTTCATAAATTAAATTTTTTGTTTTGTTTTGAAATTACTATGCGTTACTTATTTTTTCATTTTTTAAGTTCTTACAAAATGTACTTTAGTTTGCTTTACATAATTTTTAAGGTATTTGATCTTAGTAAAATACCATTACTTTTCTTCTCGTTTCTTACTGTTTATTAGTTCTTTAAGTTCATACAAAACGTAATTTAGGTTACTTTTCATAATTTTTAAGTGAAATAGGAATTCAATTTTCTTTTTCGATTTAAGTCGATTAAATCAATGTTTTTGTCTAAAAGATCGAAAATAATCGATGTACTGAGAATCGATTTTTTCCCAGCTCTACCATAGATATGATGTATAGAAAAGCTAAGCATTCAAATGTAATCTCAATATTAATTGCATTGCAACTTATAGCAATTTATATAAAAAAACAAGGAATATCCGCAAAAGTTCGACATTTATATCCAAATGCAAGTGTATAAAAGTTCCTGTTTTCCAATGTTAACTTACCTTCTTGTGTTTTGTGCAATCCATGGCCCTTCCTGCTCTCGCAGCTCCATCTGTTATTCTTATTTGGTGGCGCCAGCAAGTCGTGCCAGACGATCGCGACTCGCGTAGAGCGACGAGTGAAGATTTACAAATTCAGAGTCAGATAGCGGGCCCAACGCCGCGGTCCCGAATTTGCAACAACACAAACTAAGCGTTGGGCCTCGCACTTCAAAATCGAAAGAACAACAAAAACTGTAGCCGAGCTGCTGCTCCGATCGTTAGATTTCGTGCACTTCCCTGATTTAAGCCATAATCAAAAATGAATTTAAAAATTACAGTAAAAACTTCTCTTTTGATATTTATTCAGTGTTATTATTTCATGTAAGTTTAGAACTTAATGGTTAGTGATAATCTAAAGTGATTAAGAATAAAATTCTTTTGTAATGTTGTTGATGCTGCCTGACCGCAGCTGCACAGATGGGATTAGCTGCTTGGCGTTATCCCCGTTCAGAATCTATTTAAAACTTAAAACTTAACTCATAATTCAGCTAATTTCAAAAGATGAACTACAACGCGACCGAATGAATCCTTAATAAGGTAAATAAATAAATTACAAATTAGATTTAAGGCTACAGCTTATCCTAAGCATGGAAAAGGGACAAAACGAATCCATCCGCTTACGACCAGGTTTTAGGCACGCTGAATGGCCCGAATCGCTGGTGATCGTCTACTCCCCGCACTGCAAAATAGTATCGCTGGTTCTCCTGGAACTGGTTCAGTGTTACGGCCATTGGCAGCAGCATAGCTTTGACATCGCCCACATGTCGCCAGCTGTCCGTGCTGGGTTCGTGGATCGTCTCCTGATACGCATATATCTGGTAGGTGACACATTCCGCGTACCGCGGGCTTGTGTCCTCCAGCGTCCAGGAGATTACTATACCGGTATCCAGGAGACTAATACGGATCGAAGGGCGCGACGGCGGCATTTTCCAAGCGGGATTGAAGGGCTGAGCAGGCGACGAGGGCAGTGGTGCCGGATGCGAGTACCTTAGACGTGAGGCAGCTGGCGGGGTATTCTCGGAGCGTATCTGCATGGTTATATTTGAAGTCATGGAATTTCGCTGACCTGTAGATTAAAAGAATATAATTAGTTTGTGAACTCCATGCGAAATTAAAATGCTATGAACCCACCTCCTCCGCTACTTTGAACTATTTGGCGTGCGTTCACTCGCGCTAATTGCATAGAAGATTGCCGCACCGCATTCCCGCCTCCACGGCCTCCTCGGCCTCTCGACGCAGCTGCCGCCTGAGCATTCCTCTTCACCGCATTATTTGCCGCCTGTCGCAGACGAGCGTTCGCCTCGATGGAGGCCTGAGCTGCGGCTGCTGCTGCTGCTGCTGCGGCCGCTGCATCATCCTCATCAGTCAGATCGATGACGGCCTTCTCCTTCGGCTTAGCCGGTGCCAAGCTGGGCTGTTGTTGTTGATGGCCATAGGATGCAGGGACACTTCCTCCGGCAGATGACATCGGAACAGACACGGTGGCCCCGGAAATGGGAGCTGCCTGTGCGTGGACAGTCGTCGCGCACTTGGCTTGTTTGGCCGGACTGGGACCGAGCCCAGAGCTGGAACTGGATGCGGGACCTGGCCGATGTCTAAAAGAAATAAACAACATGCATTAAATAACAGATTTCAATTGCAAAACGTGGTATTAACTCACGTTTGATACTGTTGCTGTTGTTGCTGGAGCTGCTGCTTCTGTAGCTTCTGGGCCATGTAGGCGGAAACAGAGGCGGAGGCGTTGGTCGCATTCCGTTGTCGCATGGCAGCTGCTTTGGCAGCCGCAGCCACAACGACTGCCGAGGATGCCATCCCCGTAGTGGATCCTGTGTGCTTGGACGCGTGCATACCCCTCGTAAGGCCCCCGGTAGGCGGTGAGGCCTGCAGGCGGTGCACGTTTGGCAGATTGTTGGCCGGCGATACGGAAGCCCCCGGATTTGGCCGTTGGGGCGTTATCTTCTGCATACAGCCCCTGCGCACTGGTTGCGTGCCTGCAGTCGCCGCAGCCGGTGGTTGACCAAGGTTGACATTGGATCGAGTTTGTTGCTGGAGATTGGGACTTGGACTGGTACTGGGGGTGGGGTTGGTGGCAGTTGCTGGCACAGGTGCAGGTCCGGAAGGTGCTGCCTTGGATCTCATTGGTGATCGCATTGGCGAGGTGCTGGCCTTCGGAGGTGTTCCACTGGGTGGCGCCAACATACTGCCCGCAGCATGCGACTGATCCTGCACGGCGACAGTTGGCTTCATGGCTTTGAAGGGGATGCCTACCTGCAGGCCAACAGCCCGGGTTATACGTACCGGAGCGGTGAAGTGCGAGTTTTTGGTTTCCAGGTCCTTCAACACCCGCTTGTGCACCGTGTCCAAGTCGAGAAACTGCTTTGACACCTCTGCAATCTTACGTCGATACGCGGCCAGTGTACTCTCGCATTTGTCCAGCTGTGTGCGGATGTCCGCAAACTCACTCTTGAACAGCATTGCCTCTACGACCTTTTGCAGCACCAGCTCTTCCAGATCGTCGCGGGTCAAGGTATCGAAGGTCTTGCGGAAGTTTTTCAAGAACTCCAATCGAATCGGCTTGACATCCGATTTCATTTCTGGCTCCGGTTTTAGCTCCAGTTTGGGTTCATTTTCATCTAGCGGTTTGACCAACTCCGCTGGTTTGTCATCTACAGCATCGTCCGCCGCATCTAGATCGATGTGGAGCGTGTCGCTGGAACTATTCGAGTCGGAATCATCAGTCTTAAGTTTCTTATTGGGTATCTCCTCGTTCCCTTGAACGGGACTTCTCTCCACACTATCGTGGCTCCGCTTCGGAATTAATTTTTTATCTTCCTCTTGGATGTCGGGTTTTGAAAGTGGCTCTGCGTCTTCCTCCGGGTTCAAGCTTTCTTTTTCATCGAGACTAAGGCGAAGTCTCTTGGATTCTGGTTGTTCGACATCCTCGGCTGGCCTTAACAGGTTACTACTGCTTGAATTGCTGTTTCCATCTTCCGTGACGACGGACTTCACCTTATCGTCGGTCTTTGGTTTATCGAACTGGTCACACGCATTATCGGTATTATCTACCAGTAGGTCCTTGCTAGTAGCCGATTCCTGAGCTTTTAAATCAGTGGAAGCCGTTTCCTTTTCGGAACTCTTGACGGGTTCGTTCTCGGTTATTTTAGATGACGGTTCCTCGTCCTCATCTTCGGACACCAGGACGACATCGTCATCCTTGTCCGTCTTAGTTTCAGGCTTTCCCTTCTCTGTCGCTGGCTCTGCGGCAGTGTCATCCTTCTTAGTCTTATCTATAGGTTCAAAGAAAATCACTTCATCATCGGACTCGTTTTCTTTGGTTTCATTTCCAGGACTTTTTTCTTCAGACACATCTTTTTCTTTATCTTTTTTTTTATCTTTTTTTTTATTTGTTTCTTCGGTTGGTTTTTCGGGGACTCCATTAACCTTTTGTTCATTATCTTTCTCGGGGATAACCACAGGTTCATCATCTTTCTCTTTAGATTTATTTTTCTGCTCGCTTTCGACGGAATCTTTGTCGACCTCCATTAGCAAATCGTCTATAGTGGTGTCATTCATTTCCTGGGTTTGCGTTCGACATTCCTGGTGCTCAGGAACGACCTCCTTAGGATCTGTTATTGGTCTCTCGTCATCGACTAGCATGGTCTCTAATGTCTCTCCGGCAGACTTCGGATCACTTTCTGTTGGCCCTTCGGTTGCTTTGGAGTCTTCTTCTTCAAAGAGTCCAATAACCAACTTGGGGGCCTCCTTTTCTATTGCTGCATCCAAATCTGCTGATTCCGCAGTTTCTTTAACAGTTATCTCTTTAACCTTCTCTATGCAAACTTCTGCCACTTTTTCGGGATCCTTGACTGAAGCTTCCGCTTCCGTAACCGTCTCCTCTACCGTAATGTCTTCAGCTTCCGTATCACTTTTGGCTTCCGTAACTTTAGATTCTTTGTCCTCCGTAACGACTTCAGATTCATTAACCTCCGTTGGAGATTCACACACTACACACTCATTCGAGGAATCTAAATCTATCACTTCCTCGCCCGGGATTTTTTCGGTTCTGGCGGGTTTTTTGACTTCGTCAACCTTACCTATATTCTCTTCATCGGAGGAGATCTCTTCAAGATCTTCACCTACCGAAGGCTTATCCTCAGTGACCGGCTCTTTCCTTGGTTCAGCTTTCTTAAAGTCCGGGGAACTAATTGCATCGAACTCATCCGAGCTGGAAATGCTATCTAGAGCATCCTCAAACACATCATCCTTGGAGGTGTTCGGTTTAGTCGGTGTTTTGGAAATTATTTCTTCCTCCGCCACTTCCCCTATTTGTTTCTCTTGAACGCTTTCTCCTTTGTATTTTACTTCCTCTGCTTTGTCTTTAACTTTTTTGTCTTGAGTACTTTGCTTGATGTCTCCAGTTACATCTTGAATCTCCTTTTCGGATTCAAGTTCCGATTCCACCTCCACGTTTTTATTTTCACAATCTTTAAAAACTTCTTCCTCTGCTTCTTCTACCTTTTCATCTACTACCCCTTCACACTGACTTTCATTAATATCAGCTGTTTTCTCCTGTACCGCCACAGAGTCGCATTCCTCGCTCTTATCGGGGCTAACCAGTTCGTCCAAGTTCTTGGGACTGCAGTCCACAATGGAGCTTATTTTATCCAGCAGAGCATCTAAGTCGCTACCCGCATTGCGTTCTTGCCCTACCTGCCCTGTGGCTGTAATTGATTTACCAACATCTTGGATTGGTAAATTCTGACCATTGCTCAGTTTGCTAAGGTCGCCTTCATCCCTGGACGATCGACTGCTTGATTTATTGGAAATATCTGAAATTGATATACATATATCGATAATCAAATGAAGACATTAAATCTATCTTCCTTATACTTACCAGGGGTGGAGAGGGGTTCCACATCCCCGCCGATGTCCGAGGACATAGTTCGCAGTAAAGCGCCCTCTGTCGACAGTTCTACGTTCTGGCTTACTTCCATCATTTTTTATCGATGCTTTTTTTCTTTCCGACCTATTTTAGACACATTGAAGCACTGAAAAAAAAAATAGAAATTCGTAAGTGACAATAATGACGATAAACCTTTTTTGATGGCATGGCAACCCTGGAAAATCAATGACCTAGGCCAGCTTTATTCACCACCCTCCCCCCCCTTTGTTTTTTGTCTTGGTCTTTAAAAGACCAGAAATCATAAAAAAAGGGGAAAGATGTTTTATAAAGAAAATAATAATAATAATAATGTGAGAATACGGAGAGCTTTTAAATAAAAGCTCTTTCATAAGCTTTTGCAATAGTTTTCGCCTTTTACGATGGAAAAGTGACTGGTTGAGAATTATACATAGTTCTAAGCGTGTCTTAAAGAACTTTTACTACAATACTCTTCCAAAAAAACCCATCATTCGAAAGAGCTCCCCAACACACCCTTGTGTTTTGTTTTTCAAAGTACTTTTTGCTTTAAAGCTTTTGTTCAAGATTGTGCTCCAGGTTATCGAAACCGAACCCGATCCCAAAACTCCTAAACCTAAAACATATTTCCAAAACCAACAACAGCTTTTCCATTCCGCTTTGATTTACTTCTTTGTGTATGTATCTATCTAGCCTAACCGAGTGTTGTGGTTTTTGTTGGTTGCTTCGTTTGCTCGTCGCTTCACGAACGCAACAATAGCAACAACATCAACACTGGCGACGATTGCAGTAGAAAGGCAAAAACAAAGTGACGGATAAATATTCGTCCGAAGGAAAGAAATGCTTGACGAAAGACGGGAAAAAAGGAAAGGCGAAAAACGGATATGGTGTACTACTACTCAGTATATCGAGTGTCGATACTATCTTTATTATCTTAATATTTGACTATGAAAATGCTCACTAACAAAAGTGAGGTTATGTTGAGGCAGTTCAATAATTAAGCGCTTTTATACGTGCAAAAGTGCTGGTAATCAAAGTTGAAGGTTACTTACTGGATTTGAGAACGATTGAGGACTCTGCACTTCCTTCTCCAATTATTTAAACTAAAGTACACTTGGAGAAATCAAATTGACTTGGGCTTCTCTTCGCGTTCACAGTTACAATGAGCGAGGCGAACGCCAACCAGCTGACGGCGAACGCAAAAAAAGAGAGAGAGAGGGCACATTTGCTGCCGAGAGCGGCGAAGCGAGAGGGGGGTAGAACGAGATGGAGAGTGGACAGCCACCGGGAGGGCGTGTCAGGTCCCCCGGATGATAAGACTCGATAGTGAGATTCTATTCGGGAGCAAAAGAAATCACTTTCACACCTTTGAACTTTGGCCTTTGATTCGCTTAAATGACGTCATGGGAGTGGGGAAGAGCGTAGTTCGTCTATGTCTCGCAAAAACGTATGCTATCTATTACCGCCTCAAGTTGGCAGTCCCTTTAAAAATTGGTAAACCAAAAATTAAAAGGGGATGATATTAAAATTGAAAGTTAAGCAGGCATGGATCTTCGTTCAATCAAAAACAACGTTTGATAACAACGGAAAAGCGGAAGGTGTATTAATGGCGCAAATAGAACGCGTTTCACATTGTATATCGTATATGAACGCGTTTATTTGCGTGCGAGCGGGAGGGTCAGATATGGACATAATTCGTTAGAGCGAGACGGCTATATGGTCTTTCGAAATGGACAAGCTGAAAAGGGGGGTTTACAAGTCCAGTAATTACAGTTGGATTCCATATTTTTCCCCAGGAAACAAAAGCCGAAGATGCAGATTTGTATAAAAAATTGTTTGATAAAGAGCAAACAAACATGAGCGAAAGTAAGGGGCAGAGATTAAAAAGAAAGAAAAACACCTTGACAAATAACTTTCGATACTTGTAGAACTTAGAATCGAAGGTCCCGGGTCCAAACCAAAAAGACTTTCGAAGATGCACTTAGGACTTTGGCAGGATACCGGTTTAGGATAGAGTTGCGGTGCGAGCGGGAACAAGATGGAGAGCCCTGAGAGAGCAATAGCGAGAGAGAGTAAGGCAGCAAACATATTTACGCTTAGCTCTATATATTTGTCCGTATGTATAAATTGAATAAAGTTCGCGTAGCGCCGAACAACACACGACAAAATTGTTGTTGGCTGCGTCGTATACGACCAGACGAGCCGAAAGATACAGCAGCAGAATGAAAAGCAAAAGGCGGCGAGTAAACGAAAAATAAGGCGTCGTTAGCCTATACCTGATATTCGAAAGTAAAGCCCGGTGAACCGTTCCATTGCGGAAAGTTGGTCCTACGAGTTAGGGGTTACATGCCCAGTCAGGGGATTAATACTACCTAGTATAAAATCCCATATACCCTTCCCGATTTACCTCAGACGTCCCATTCAATCCTATATATATATATATATATATGTATGTATGTATGTATATGTATGTATGCGCCTAAATATAGCAAAACAACATTTACCAACAGCTTTTTTCTTTTGTTTTGTAACCAAATGAAACTATCTGAGAGATTCAAATAAAAGTCCCTATATTGTTAACCGAAGTCAACGATTTCGGGCGTTATGTCTATTATAGCTCTTTCACTCGCACTCACACAATAACATGTCGCTTTAGCAACATCGACTCTGTGTGATTTTGTATCTATACCAGAATGTGTATGTGTGCGTTTTTGCAACGCGTTCACATTCTTTTTAGGTTACGTATCGATTTTGATGCAGAGTGAGGTTAGGGCGAAAAACATCTCTAATTTTGGAAATTTTTAGATTATAAGGACATTTTTTTAATCCCAACGATCTGGTCTACTCAGATATGAAATCAGGTTTTCAGCAAATGCGCAACCCAAAACAACTCAAAATATGCAGGCTGCAAATGAAAGCAAAAGCAAAGCGAGGCAACATTTTCGTTTACCTATTGTACAATTTTATGTCTTCAGGGTTGCCAAGCCTGCACCATGATGGCGATATAAGTTATGCAAAAAGTATTATAATTAACAAGACGATATGTAGGTGCATTAATATGAAATTGCTGACTTGTTATCTCTTAGGGTTGCCACCCGCACTTTGTGCCCATATTTGTTGATATAGCTAAGCGAGAAAATGTAACCAGTATTTGTATATTGCATCTGGTCTATGTGTCAAAATAATCATCGTCATATTATATTAAAAACATACTTTTAATATTAATTTAAGAATGATGGTTGCAACCACCTGACAACCCTATAAACACAAATGTCTTTAAAGAAACTCGACCATATCTGACTTACCTACTTAAAATTTTTAAAGGTTAGTACGTATAACCAAACCAAACTCCGAAGTAAAACATATGGGTTGATTAAATAAGAACTATATTTTACGATATTGTGTCTGCTTATACATAAATCAAACAAATAAAAAATGAAGAATGTCCCTTACCTTCCAGAAACTCGATTTACTCGTTTAATAGCCGAAGTAATCACAAAAAATATCAGAATATGACATAACCCAATTTCACAGCTGTCTGTAGTCAGTGTTTTGAATTATTTCAAGAGTTTTCGAGCGATTTGTTTACCAATATTTAACGAATCCGCTCCCGATGCGGTCAAACGGTGGAGAATGAAAAACAGACTAAAATCAGACAACAACAAAAGCGGCTGAAAAGAACCAGTCCAGATACAACTAGTTCCGTACGAGCGACATGCGGATAGAGCTGGGACCGTGACCGCACTCTATTTACGGGTAAATAGTTAGGCAATATAAGTACCCTGATATCGCATGCTTAAAAAGTTCAATTTAATCTTTAGATTTTTATTTTCTTTTAATTTAAAAGTAATTAACACAATTAGGAAAATATTAAATTAAAAATATAAGCATATTCTTAGAGTAATCGTGTTATTGAAGACCGTGCTGATCTCCATTATCGAACCAGGCAAAATCATCTGTAGCATCAAGGGCTGCAAAATAAACTACAATTACTGGTATCTGGAACCAGTCCAGGTTTAATATAAAACAAATCTGAGAAAAACATATATTTTCGAGTGTTTAAAGCAAATTTACTGTTGAACTTATGGCTTTCTAGCACATAAGGTTGATCATTTAGATAACTATCACGACAAATATTGAACTATTGTAAGGTTCAGCTACGCTTCACCCCTGGATGAAGCAGTTCAAAACCGGTTCCGGTTCAAAAACCAGTGAACCAATGGCAAGTACAACAAAATATAAACATCTGTAGATTGTAGGTTATTTGTTTTATAATAACAAATGCCGACAGTGGTCAATTAAAATGAGCAACCTCCTGCATTGTGTCCTGCGACAAGGCGCTAGTTCGATCAAGAGGCTCAGTCTTCAAAGTCTAAGACTGACAGTTCCGGCTTTTATTAGCAAATCGCCGGTATTACCCACGATTAAGAGGTTTTCCTCCCAAGCTGCCCCCTTCGATGTGAGCACCAGTGTTTCGAAGGACATAATACTCTTTAAATATGAAAACCCGCGCTTCTACAAAATGCTGAACTTCTTCGGGGTTTGCCAGTTTGTGTTCTGGACATATCTATCGCACTTCGCCTTTACAACGTTAAAAGATGCCCCCGTGGTGGAGAATCCGGGTGATGATCTGAAGTGGTACCAGCGGATAAACTTGGGGGACAACAAGTACAGGAATGGCATTACTGCCTGCAGTTTCCTGATAGGTGAGCTGAGTTTTGTTATCTTGGAGAAACAGTAAATACGTATTATCATCTTAGGATATGGCATTCTGTTTGCTGTCTGGATGTTCACCCTTCGCTCTGTGCGATTTCTCATCCTGCGTAAAGGTGGCCAAAGCGTTTCCTTTGTAACTTACGGACCCTTTAACCGCAATCGCATCATGACAGTGCCTTTGAAGTGCGTTTCCGCGGAGGAATCTCGGAGCATGGCCCGGGTGCAACTGCCCATTAAGGTAAAGGGTAAAACCCTGTACTATGTCCTGGATATGCGCGGAGAGTTCCGGAATCCGCAACTATTTGACTACACGGCGGGTCTTAAGCGCCGCATTTAAAGGCGGTTTATTGGGTAGTTTGTTATTTTGTAACTTATTATTTGTAAATAAAATGTACACTAATTAAATGTAAACTCGAACTTAATAGATGGGCTCGGGTTTCTGGGTAAGGAGGAGTCCGAAGCGCTTCTTGATAGTAATTCGGTGCCGGGAGTACTTATCCTCAGGAGAAAAGCGTGCTGGATGAGCAGATAATGTTGGGCGACCGTCTTCAGTGCGTTTCTATGAAATCAACAAGATACACAAGTTAAAAAGAGTAAAAACTTTCAAATCAATATGTGATTACCTTCAGAGTGTAGACGCGGTCGCCGTTCTCGTTAATTGTGTACATCAGATACATTTTTAATGGGTTTTTTATTTAAAAACTTTTCAAAGAATAACACTAAGTAAAACACGTGTGGCGTGCGTCAAATAAAGATGGTCAATTATCGATAACGCTATTTATTAGTATACAATCGAATTATAGAGATGGGGAAAACGTTTTTACATCTCGTGATGTAAAATTAAATTGTATTGAAATCATTTAAAATTGGATTTAAATAGGTTGTGGATATATAAAACTATACAAATCTGTAATACTATTAAAACATTTTGTGTTCTTTTTTATGGAGATTCTGATTTCTCTGCCCCATACCAGTTTACAAAAAACATGGGTTAAACAAGATTAAGCTGCAGCATAATAAATCGATATCAAATTATCGATTGCTGACTGCTGTCTATCATTAGGTGTTTGATACAAAGTAGGCGCGATTCGCTTCTAAAAAAATGTCAAATAAAGTGGATAAACTGCACAAACAGGCTTTACGGGAGCAACAAAAACGAATTAAACCTGGAGAATGCATGAAATATGTACGCGTAGTGATAGATGCCGGATTTATGGGGATTCCAATGGGTCAGGAGCTCATTCTGCAGTTGAATTCCACAACCTTGAAGTATGAAATACGAAGATTACCAGTTAGTCACTGCATCTTTTGGGAACGTAATGTAGGACAGCAGACAATTGCTCCCGGAACAAGCCCCACTGGGCTAGATGAAGCATGGAAAAAAGAGGATCAAGTGATACAGTGGCTTTCCGAATCCTCTTTCCACCAGGCTGTCAAGGATCAAAGCTTAGTTTGTGTGGGGCCCAGGTTACAGGCCTTGTTTCCCGATTGCCAGTATACGGTGGCACTTTCAAAGCTTCGTCACAATAAAAACAGTAGCACCAGCCAGGATGCTTTGATAGAAATGCAGCTACTCCAGGAACTCCATGTGGAGCAGTTGGGTCAACCCGAAAGCCAGGAACTATTGGCCCTTATTCAGCGTTATACTAAGGCTATAGCGGAAGCTCCCTACAAAAAGCAGCGCAACGAAACCCTGGGATGCTTCAAGAAGTACGTGGCCAACGATAAGAAGCAGTGCGTCCGCGTTGATCAAGGCAATGGATTTGGACGCCTCTGGCAACAGCATTTGAATCGGCTGCCCCAAGTCACCCTCGAAGTGGCCGAGTCGATTATAGCCCAATATCCCTGCCCAAAGAAGCTATTAGATCACTTTTCGAGTGATCCCACTTCCATACAGACGTTGGCTGACCTGAAGATCAAACGCTGTAATGGACCCCAGCCCATGCACACCGAAAGGCGCATTGGAAACGTTTTGAGTAACAAATTACACACTCTGTACAATGCTAGGGATCCAAATACTTTGATTTAACCTTTAAATCTCTAATCGAAACTATACTAGAAAACAGAACACCAGTTTAGTCTAAGGATCTGCTCCTATATTTACTGTTTCTATTATATGTACAATTTGGTTTTAAAGTTAGGATAAGAGCTAAGTATTTAACATTATTCCTCTTCGAATTAGGGTATATATTAAGAAAAAATCACAATATTCTTACACACGAAGCTTTTTGAATTCAATTAATTGTTTGCACACCTGAAAAAGAACGGGGATTAGGGAGATGATAGTGGTAGCCGTGATATAGTCCATACTCTATAGCGTGGCCAAGATGCGTGTGAAGCCCAGACAAGCAGTTACTATAGTCTGCCCGAGGCCCCACACCATGGCGTATATAGGTGACATGGGAAGGCTGGAAGCGCGATGCACGAAGGCAATAACTGCACTGCTGATGATGCCACTAGAAGCGGGCGACAGGAATCCCATAACAAGAATCAAGATCGAGAAGAACCGACCAAACTTGTGTTTCCTGAGTGTAACGAAGGCTACTACGGCGGCGCACGTGTGTATGAAGATAGAGGAAAAGAGGGCCCACAGAAAGACATGGTACCACATCTCGCGAAATGTGTTAAGGCGGGCCTGGGTGCGCAGACCCATTACATCGGCAATGGTGTCCAGCTCATCAGTGTCATCGGAAAACATGGTTGTAGTCGGTTGTAGTTGTCAGTTATTGCTTTTCCGTTGCTCCAAGTTAGTTCATCTGCATGTCTAGAGGGTTCCTTCCTTATGGCGTGGATTATTCATCTGAAAGCGTAAATTGGATCATGTTTCTGATGACCTCTTGGCATTTATTTATACTCACGCCCACGAGTGTAATTACTGCCTAGCCACACCCACATTGGTAGGCACTCTAGGTGTCGAAACGGAACTGATAATTCCCTTCTGGTTGCTTAAATTTGTACTATAACATAGCTTCTTTACTATTTTGGTTTATTAAACATTTGTTTGATTATTTTTTATTATGGTCAACAATCGATTTGAACTTTCGTCACGGAACTCAAACAACTTAATTCAGCTTATTTATAAGGGCCTTGGTCCTTTGAAACTGTTGCTGCTCTTTTTAGCTAAACCAAAACACTCTTTTGTGAATTACTTGTAATTAATAGGTTTTTTGTCCGATTTCCTTTATCACGAATTAGTGATGCTCAAAACATTGAACCATTGAACATCGATATTTTTTAAGATAGGTTTACCGATGTGTTTTGTTTTAAGCACCGATGTTAAACGATGCATCGATATTTTACCTCGAACTTGCATCACTATCTACAACCAATCCATAAACAAAAAAAATTTTGTGTAAACTAAAAACAAAAGCGGAAGCTCAAAAGCAACTTTTTCCATATAATTTGGCCTTTTATGATTTGTTAAAATTTTTATTTAGAATATGACGTGCTGAGAAGAGTCCTTTGATCAAGTGTAAGTTCCGACTGCCCGCTATGACACATTTTTTTAAACCGAATCTATGTGCATAAGTTTGTACATACGAATGTATGTAACTGCATCCGCGGATATGTACATATATGTACGTATGTTCTTGTGTATCTTACGCACTCGCGATATATTTACATAGTACATATGTGTGTGCAGCGCGGTTCGCAGATCCGAGAATCTGTTAAATTGTCCAATTCCAGTAAGGTTGCGGTCACACATACACATTCATATGTACATATATGGATTGCCCAGCATATGCTTGGGGACCGAGATTAATTAAAGAGCCGTCCGTCGTCGTCCCACCATTGCAGACTTCGCTCAACTCTTCGTGCCCCGCAAAACCAACGACGCATTTAATCAATGTTCTCCAACGGATTGCCGTGCAATCTGTCGTTTCCGAGCTGTCTCAGTGTACCCAAAGACGAGATCGGTAATGAAGAGCTCTTGCCCGCCAATATGGGGAACCGCGAGCCAGTTATTCTCAATGTCTACGACATGGTGAGTATTTTAGTCTTGTATATTCTACAATTTCTGTGTAATCCAACGCATGTGCCCTTTGCAGTACTGGATCAACGAGTACACCACCTCAATTGGACTGGGCGTATTCCACTCCGGCGTAGAGGCATTCGGCACCGAGTTCGCTTACGGCGGACACCCATTCCCCTTTACGGGGGTCTTCGAGATCTCTCCGCGGGACCACGACGAGCTGGGCGACCAGTTTCAGTTCCGCCAGAGCATCCAAATTGGCTGCACCGATTTCACATACGAAGAGGTGCGCCGGATTGTCGAGGAGCTGGGCAATCAGTTTCGGGGCGATCGCTACCATCTCATGAACAACAACTGCAACCACTTCTCGGGCTCATTAACTCAGGTGAGAATGGGGTTAGTCTTTCACAAATCAAAGCAGTGCCCCTGGATATTTCGACCAAACCCTTAAGGGCATGTTGGCAATAATTAAGGTGTGCCTGCCGAAATGTATGACGTGAATCATCGATTTCCAGATACCGCGAAATAAGACCTAAATACGTTGACATGAATCATTGTTATCAAAAGTAAGGCATCCGTCGTGTTCTTGCTTGCTGTTTCGCAAAACATTTCCTTAAGATTTGTTTTAATTTCATGTTAAAAGTATTTTGTTTCGATTTATACACAGCTAATCATTAAGAAATCAGAACTTTGCAATGCATTTAATTCATAGCAAGTACATTAATTCAGGGGAAATTGCAAGCTTTTGGAACCCGACTTGGTGATATAAAGTTTTCGGCATTTGTTTATAAGGTTATTCTAGTGTCGCAATTGAATTACACAAGGCTTGGACTTGACTCTTTTCTTTATTTATGCTTCCAGATACTTTGCGGCCAAGAAATACCCAGTTGGGTCAATCGTTTAGCGCATTTCAGCTCCTGTGTGCCATTTCTACAAAGATGTTTGCCAAAGTAAATTTTAATATAATTAGGATTGAGATAGTATACTGATATCATTACCATTTGCCTTTTTTTGTCTATTCCTACCGATTTTTAGAGAATGGCTGACACCCAATGCCTTGCAGCAGAGCATTACAACAATCCAAGAGCGCGAAGACTCGGACACCAGTCCCCTGTGAGACATTACCTGACCGAGAATATGTCCCTTGCAGACAGCAGCAAGCAAGCGATCATAATTTACATCCGACAACAGTCGTAAGAGAATATTTGTTAAGTTACTTACTCACGTCGTCGTCGTCGTCGCATCAACAACAACAACAACAATTTCCAAGCCAACAAAACGCCCCAAAAGAAACAAAAAGCAACAACTATTATTAATAGACTTAAATTAGGCGATATACAAACATACTTACATAGACATACCTACATAGAGACAACAAACATACATTGCGAGGTGACTAAATTATTGGCTATTGTAATTTGTATTTGTAATATGACTATTCAGATTTAAGATATTATTAAGTGGCCGGTAAATTTAAGTAGCAGAGGGCGTCGTCAGTGCAGCAGTGTCATTTATAGAATTTTAATTAACTACGAAGACATCGAGAAATCATCATTAGGCACTTGCTAAAGATAATGTACTAAACAAAACAAAACAAAAAACCCACAGACATATTTGGTGAAACGATATCAAAATGTTGCCCAATTTAATTGTTTACTTCTCTGTCAGCGGTGGGAATTTGAGTGTTTTTATTTTTTAATTCCCACCCAACAAACATCTAAGCTCGATTATTGAGATGATTTCCTGGTTGATTTCGTTTACAATTACATTTTACCGAGTTTATAAGCCGCATGTCTATCAAAACACCAAAATGATCTGTTATCAATAAATATAATATATATATATATACTTGACATTCTGATATTTACACATGCATAAATACTATTATTAAACATTTTTAAAGAAAACAAATATATTTTGATCGAAAGCATTCGGTTATGGCTTTTCCTTTGCGGACTGGAAATATTATTAAGGGAAAATGGGATGTTTTTATACCCTTGCAGTCCGTCCGTCCGTCTGTCCTTCTGTCCGTCTGTCCGATTATACTCAAACTAGTCCCTCAGTTTTAAAGCTATATTAATGTAACTTTGCAGATAGTCTTCTATATACTCTCACTCCTAAATAAGTTGGAACGGGCCGGATCGGAAGACTATATCATATAGCTGCCATGGGAACGATCAAAAAGACGGACAGACGGACATGCTAGATCAACTCCACTGTTGATGCTGTACTATATAGTGTTGGAGATGTCTCCTCTGCGTTGCAAACTTCTGATTGAAATTATAATACCCTGCAAGGATATAAAAACTAGCGCTTATACTTATACCTACCGCTTTTCGATTTCCATTTCAATTAAAACCAAAAATCTTACTTTGTAAATTTGTATATATATTTAAAACCCTCTGGATTAGATTCAATTGGAAATAAATTAACTTTTGCTTTAGTTTAGAACATGATTAGGAATAAGATAAATATATTAGGATTAACTATGTACAATGGGAACACTTGGGGGCGGCTCAAACCAGACTCGAGACGTTATTGTAAAGCCCAACGCCAGACACCTCATCAAGATCGATGTCGTTCGATATGGGCAAGCTGGGATGCGCCCAGTTTCTAGGATGAGGATTAGGATGGGGCGGGACAATGGCCTGGAAGGTGGGCGACTGAATGGGCCTGTAGGCGGACGCACCCTGCCGCAGGGCAGGATGCGGTTGGGGAACTCGTTCTACGTAGAGGTCTTCGTTGCGATAGAAATTCGCATTTGGTGCGTAGCCGCTGTGGAGCCTTCTCTGGGGGTTCGGTGGATTCTGCGGGCGGTGGGGCAGTTCGTGGAAGTAGGCATCTTTGGGTATTTGCCTCTCGGGCAGGCCGAACTGCGGGGCAGCAGCACTCCTGTGCGGGATACTGTAGGTGGGCGAGGGATTTGAGGAGGTGGCCTCTATGTGCTGGAAGTTATTATTGTTTAAGCGGGAAAGGGATCTTGCTGCAATCACATTGGCCACTTGGGAGTCCTGCCGATTGGAATCAATGGTATTCTGCAGTTGGGCCACCATATCGCGTACTTGGCCTGCATTCGGTTTTTTCAGGCACTTGATCTCACTGTTCCTGATTTCCACCTTGTTCCCGAGTTCGCTGCCATTCGGTCTCATCTCCGTTTCTTCGACGTACTCCATGATGGGGTTCGAGTAGAATAGGTTCGACATGACGGGATAGTTGTCATCCAAGCACAGTGGCTGTCGCTTCATCAGGTTGGAGATGCCAGCTGCCTCGCAGGCCTGCTGCTCCTTGTACAGCAACTTGTCACCGCCCATTCTCTCGGCACTTTCATTAACGGCCGCCTCCTCCTTTCCGAGATCCGCGAAGGAGGCGTCTTTTCTCAGGGCTTTTATCACGGAGTTCAGCATGTTCTCACCCCTGCCAATGCGTTGATAGTATTTATGGTAGTCAGGCGGAGGATTGCTGCCCGTGGGTGAATTTTCCCAGTCCCAACTGTTGGAGTTCTGGGAGGGATTGGACGTTTCGCTGGAGTTTGGGTAGCGCCGCATTACATGGGTGTACTCATCGAAGTTTGGACTATTTACGCTCTCTTTATCTTCCCGCAGTTGAGCGGACTCGGCCCTGGGGTGCGGCTTATAGGGCGGGGACAGGGATGAAAGCTGATGCTTGTTCTCCTGCTCACTGTCCCTTTCCATTATCAAGGTGGTTTTCTCCAGGAGCACGCCCAGACGTTCGGATACCTTCAGGAAGTCCAGCTTCAGCTCATCTAGTTTCGAGTGCTCCAGTTGCTCCACTTGGTCCTGTGCTTCTCCTTGATCCTGATCCGGCTCCTCATCCTCTTCTTCCTCCTCCTCCTCCTCTTCTTGGCCAGCTGCGTTTGAATCCTCTTCGCTATCGCTTTCCAGGGGAGGCTCTGCGGATCGGTGTACTATGGCCTCCACTGCTTGATCTTCGAGTATATCCACACTCCGGGAGTTGGTAAGCCTGCCGCCCTCGTGATTATTTTCCAAGAGTTCCAAACTGCGACACCTGGAGAGAGTCCTTTCGATTCGCGAGCTTCTATTCTGCTGATCAAAGGTGGATCGCATCGGTTCACCGCGGCGCAGGAACTCACTGAGGTGCTGCCGCTTGCTCTCGCACCTGAGCCGATCCTCGATCATCGTCCTGGTGAGCTGTTCTATCTGGTCGTTGGTCTTGATGGCCAATGCTTGAACCTTGTGACCCAGTCGCTCCTTGGTCTTGTGCACATACTTCTTGAGGCTTTTCCGATTGCAGTTAAGTTTATTCTCGATGTGCCGGAAGAAGGGTCCGCAATAACAGGTGTTGCCCACACTGACGGGACCCTTGTGGATATGACCAGCCAAGTCTAGGAAGTACTGCTCTCCTGCCTTTAGCGGCTCCTTGGGCAGAGTCTCCAGTTTGGGCGAGGGAAAGGCACGAGGATCGGGAAAGTAGTGACAGCCGTAAGGTGACCAGTTTATTCCCTTGTCCACCACATCCCTGTCGCGATCCTTCTCTTTGTCCGATCTGCTGCCACCGCCCTCTTTATGTTTCTCCTTCCGGTTCCGTATCTTCTTGGGCGTGTTCAGAATCTCAATGATCTCGCGATAGTTCTTCCTGATTGCTATATGCATGGGGCAGTCACCTTGGGCGTTCTTGATTCCCAGGCGAGCATCTGCCTCAAGGAGTATTCTCGTGAGTTTCCTGCGACCCATGGCGCAGGTGATATGCAGGGCGGTGTCTCCGTTCAGATTCGTTTTATTGGGATCACAAAGAGCTGAGAGCAGGATTCTAGTGACCCCGGCATGTCCGTATCTGCAGGCAGTGTGGAGTGGAGTATCCCCATACTGTAAAGAGAAGGAACACATCATAAATTAAGAACATTTTCAGTCAATTATAGTTTCCACTCACATTGTTCTGGACATCGGGATCTGCGCCCGCCAATAGCAGTTCCCTGGAGCTCTGATTGTGGCCATTTTGGGCGGCCAAATGTAGGGCAGACAGCCCCTCATTGTTGGCAATCCCCAGAGCGCTGTTATGTAGGGCTTCAATGGTTTGATGTGCTACCTTGGCCCTGCCCTTGGTTTTGTCCTTTTGTTTGTCCTTTTCCTTGTCCTTCTGCCCTCGTATCGCCTTGCCATCAGCGGGAAGGACAGTGGGTGGCGGTGGTGGTGCACAGATCAATTTCACGCACCGGCTGAACCCCCGACTGGCGGCCTCGTGGAGCGGGGTGTTGCCTTGCAGTGATTCCTTAGCAAGGCGGTCGGCATTGCTGAACAGGAGTCCTTCTACCCTCCGATCGTCCCCGGCGACCACTGCCTCATGGAGCGAGGTCCAGTTGCTGGAATCGGGCTGAAATTTGGGAGGGATATAGGAAACAAATCAGGGGAAAGTTTGTGATTAAAATTAAAATAAACTCACCCCGGAGATGGCATTTGGCAGGGCTTCCTGTTTCGGAATTCGGGAGGATCCATGCTGCATTGTCTGTAGATGACAAAGAAGCCATATAAAACATAAAATTAAATAATAATTAATAGTTCCTGCCTAACTATCAAGTTATATAGTAATAATATTAAATATTTTAAACCATATATAATTATTAATAAATCTTAGCTTCTTAACTTTTTTAATTTACATATTTTTGTCTCTCCAATTTTTATTTATAAGGCCACTATATTAGATGTAAAAAGTTTAATTTTAAAGTACTAAACCTTTTAAAAGTACAACTTGACTTGAGATCAGAGCGACTTGATCTCTGATCCTATTTTCCACTGTGTAAGCGCATGTGTGTATGTGCCTCACGTAATGGCGTACCACGTAGTAATTGCAATTACAAACGCAAGTGCGAGGTTGACAAAACGATTTTAAAAGAAAGGGTTTTGAAATTTCGAAAATATCACTCGCATGAATAATATCTTTACACTTTGAAATTATATACAAATCTCTGAGCTGACAAAATGTTTAACAAATACTTTGCAAATTCCTAGGCCTAAAACCCATCTTTGAACTGCGCCTTGGTTTTCTATTTTACCAACTTACGTTTCACTCAAGTTCAATTCTCGATTTCGCGCCCTTATTTACACATGCTTTTGGCCACTCCCACGTATTTACACATGCTTATAGTCATTACAGTTAATCCAATGTCCGGATTTTGCACTATTTTGCCTACGTTTGTGGAACGCCCAGAGTTAATTTGGCTTCAAGCCAGGCCTAAAAGAGACTAAAAGAAGAAAGCCAATCACAGGTAAAAATTGGCAACAGGTTTTGAGCGGGACTGCCAACTTGTGACTCAAACAGAGTGTGGCCACACTAGAGCCAAATTGTGCGGTATGTCTTCTATAATAATTTGTTGCTAAAAATATTTCTGATAAAGTAAATAATATAAAATTAAAATAGCAACAAAGGGATTTATTCAAGACAAATAGATAAATTAAATAAATATTGACACTGTGTTATCGATATCGTTACCCAATTCTGCAACCAACGGTCATGTTTTGTTCTAATGTCAGGCTATGTAAAAAAGGCCCAGCACCATCGATAGTGTCAAAAATTCGATACATCGATAGTGCCATCGATAGTATCCCAGCTCTAATCTGCGATTTTTGTTTGTCATTCGCATTTTGCATTAAACTTCAAATTCACTTAAAAAGGCTTAATTATGGCATTGGCTGAGATCTGCAAAATATCCAATGCTTCGTATATGAAGCCGGCCGCCTGGACTTCGGCGGATGTGGAGGACGACCTGAGGGGTCTGACCTGCAACCTGGCCAATCCGTACACCCTGGCTGCTCCGCCATTCGAGAACGTAAGCTGCAAAATTGTACAAATCTCGGATATTTCACTAATTTTCTTAATATCCTGGTAGCCCATGCACAACCTTAACCAGATCCAGGCCAATGCTGACAAAACCGGCATCAAAATCGACTTTGATCACGGCACCACAACGCTGGGCTTCAAGTTCAAGGGAGGCGTCATCCTGGCCGTGGATTCGCGTGCAACTGGCGGCCAGTACATTGGCTCTCAGTCGATGAAGAAAATCGTGGAGATCAACGACTTTCTGCTGGGTACTCTGGCCGGTGGCGCCGCCGATTGTGTGTACTGGGATCGCGTGCTCTCTAAGGAGTGCCGCCTGCACGAGCTGCGCAACAAGGAGCGCATTTCTGTGGCGGCAGCCAGCAAGATCATGGCCAACATTGCCCACGAGTACAAGGGCATGGGTCTGAGCATGGGCATGATGCTGGCTGGCTACGACAAGCGCGGTCCCGGCTTGTACTACGTGGATTCGGAGGGCTCCCGCACACCCGGCAACCTCTTCTCCGTGGGCAGTGGATCGCTGTTCGCCTACGGTGTCCTCGATTCGGGATACCACTGGGATCTGGAGGATGAGGCGGCTCAGGAGCTGGGGCGCCGTGCCATTTACCACGCCACCTTCCGGGATGCCTATTCTGGCGGCATCATTCGTGTTTACCACATGACCCAGAACGGCTGGGTCAACGTTTCCAACACAGACTGCATGGAGCTGCACTACAAGTACAAGGAGGAGAAGGAGCAGCAGGCTCACTAGAGCGTAGTTTCCGGTGTTAAGTGAATATAAGATATTCTGTCGAACGAAGTTTGTATTTCTTGGAATAAATAAACATGCTTTTGTGGTAATAATATGTAATTTAGGAATCTTGTTTCTTTTTTTCCGCTTCCTTTTGCTGAGAGATCATCTGCAATGTTTCCTTGTGCCGTATCTCCGCCCGTTTTTGCTTGAAGGTCCGCTTTCCGTTCCTGGTCTCCACTCGCTTTCTTCGCAAGACGCCCCGCTCCATTGCCTGGCGCAGCTCCTGCTCCACATCCAGGTCGGTGGGTATGTGAATCTGACGGATCATGCGGTTGCGCACCATGAAGTGGTCAAAGGGATGCTGGCCACCGTCTCGATCAATGAAAACTGCATTCGAGAGCTCACAGGTCATGTGCCCGTCGGCGGTGTCTATTATCCCGGCCACGGACGTCTCATTGTGCAGGTCTATGAGCACGGAGTGGCCCTGGAGCATTACTGGCCAGCAATTTAAGGTGTTGGCCACTAGATATTTCTCCCGAGCACTGAACTGCTGCATTTTCTTCCCGGAACAATTTCAAAGTCTTTTCAGCTCTGAGAAGCAGGTCTGCCAACTCGTTTTTAATATACAAAACTAGAAGAGGTACACTATAAATGTTAGGTACACTTTGTTAATGTCTTAAAAGTAATAAAGAAGATATAAAGTCTAAACTTAAATTGCAGTTCCGCGCTCCAGATTCTGCTTGATCTCCGCCGTGTGCTCGCCGTAGAAGCGATCCAGCTTCTTGTTGAACTTGGAGTTGCGTTCGTTGATGAAGTCCACGTCCGCATCGTCGTTGTAGATGCGCCTGCGAGAGTACTTCTTGCGACGCTCTATCTGCTGCTCCAGGTCATTCACCATTTTGTTGATGGCGCCCGGCGTGTCCTTTGTCCGGGCATGCAATGTTGTGTGCGGACCGCCGTAGAAGGCATCGCCCAGCTCCTCCTTCTGCCTCTCATACTTCTCCATGTCGCGGGGTGGCATTGATTTGACCAATCTGGTGTATTGCCTGGCTGTCTGGGCCTCGTAGGTGGAGAAACCGAGATCCGGATTGTCCTTGCGCTTCTTCTTTTTCTCGATGCGCTCTGCGTCCACTGCAGACACCTCGAGGAGCTTGAGCCGCTCGTAGTCCTTGCCCGCCGCCTGTGCATCGGCGCGCGCCTTGTCATCTGCCAGAATCCACTCGGCCTGGCGTTTGCGAGCCTCCCAGTTCTTCGGCAGCTTCTTACGGGCGTCTTCTGCCACCACTTCCTGGTGGTTGTCCGTTCGTGCCTCTTGGCGCTTTTTGTGCAGGTCCAGCAGGCGCGCCTTGCGCTCCGCCAGCTTCTCCGCTGCGGTTTTGCTTGTGTCCATTCTTGATTCGTCGAGATAAGTTATTTATTTTCTGAATTTTATGAAATTTGTTTATCTGTCTTTGTTTTTCTTGCTTTTTCTTTAAGCCGCGTTGGCAGGTACGATTTAATCAGCTGGCCAGACTTTTTAACATCGAACTCAAGCGGCTATAAAAATGCTAGATCTAGCTTTAAATAAGCTAAAGTAGCAGCACTGGTTTACCTCAACACGTGCAACCGTTTTTGTTTACATTTTTAAAAACAACATTTTCATTAAAAACAAGTCCCAAAATGAAGTTTTCCTACAGAGTAAGTAGTTTCCAGGATCGGGTATAGCATTTACTAATGATAATGGAACATTGCAGTTTTCAAACTTGCTGGGCACTATATATCGGAATGGAAATCTGGTCTTCACGCCGGATGGAAATTCAGTCATTAGTCCGGTGGGAAACAGGATAACGGTCTACGATTTGAAAAAGTAAGTCTCATACAAGCTCCAAGGGACTCAGTAAACATTCTCATTGTTTTTATAGCAACAAATCGCGAACTTTGTCCTTGGAATCAAAGTATAACTACACAAGTTTGGCGCTTTCGCCGGATGGGAGCCTGCTGATCGCAGTCAACGAGAGAGGAGAGGCGCAGCTCATTAGCATGATGTCCTGTACCGTGATACATCGGCACAAGTTCCAGACCGGCGTTCAGTGCATCTGCTTCAGCCCCAATGGCGAATTCTTCGCAGTGGCCGTGCTTAACATCGTCTTGATTTTCAGCGCTCCGGGTGAAATCACCGGGGAATACAATCCCTTCGTGCTGAGACGGAAGTTCCTGGGCGGCTATGACGATATCACCTGGTTGGACTGGTCCTCGGACTCGCGGCTGCTGGCCATTGGCTCTCGTGACAGCTCCACCAAGATCTGTGCTGTCCACTATACGAAAAACTTTCGCACCTACAACCTAAGCGGCCACACGGACGCCATAGTCTCCTGCTTCTTCGAGGCGAACAGCCTGCACTTGAACACCATCAGCCGTAATGGACAGCTGTGCTTGTGGGAATGCAGTTTGGCTCCCTCGGACTTGGAGGATGGGCAGCGGCCAGCGCTGGCTCCGCCGGAAAGCAAAAGGGGTAAGAAAGCGGATGATTCTGACAATGAATCTGAGGACGACGTTGAGAACACGCTTGAAAAACAGACGGTGAAGGAGGAATCCGGGGAATCAGCCCCTGGGGCCGAGGATGTCAATGAAATCAAAGATGAGGCTGAGAAGAAGCGACATCCGTTCTTCTACAAGAAGCTAGCCCGCCATTATCTGGCAGATGAGCCGCGCAAGGAGCAGCGAGACGTGCAGCTGACGGCAGCCAACTACAACACTCGCACCAAGGTCCTGGTGGTAGCGTTCAGCAATGGAGCCTTCTACTTGTACGAGCTGCCCGACGTCAATATGATTCACTCGCTGAGCATCTCCGATTACCCCATTTCGGCGGCCCTCTTCAATTGTACCGGCGACTGGGTGGCCTTGGCCTCGCGGGAGATCGGTCAACTGCTGGTGTGGGAGTGGCAGAGCGAGCAGTACATCATGAAGCAGCAGGGGCACAGCAGCGAGATGAGCTGCATTGCCTACTCCCCGGATGGTCAGTTCATAGCCACTGGTGGCGAGGACTCCAAGGTGAAGCTGTGGAACACGCAGAGCAGCTTCTGCTTTGTCACCTTCAGCGAGCACACCAGCGGTGTGACTGGCATTCAGTTTAGCAAGAACAAGAAGTTCCTGGTGAGCAGCTCCCTGGACGGTACAGTGCGCGCCTTTGATATTAACAGGTAAGCTTTATTACACATTTTCCATGCACTAAATGGTTAATCTCTTTAATTTCCTTACAGATACCGCAACTTTAGGACCTTCACCTCGCCTAATCCAGCTCAGTTCTCCTGCGTGGCTGTTGATCACTCGGGTGAGCTTGTGGTGGCCGGTGGCCAGGATGTATTCGATATATTCCTTTGGTCGGTGAAGACCGGCAAGCTGCTGGAGATCATCAGCGGCCACGAGGGACCCGTAGTCTCAGTGGCCTTCTCCCCAGTGGCCACCTCTTCCACCTTGGTGTCCGGTTCTTGGGATAAAACTGTGAAGATTTGGAATTGTTTGGAGAGCAGCAGTGAGCATGAGTCCATTGATGCTCTTTCGGATGTAACTAGCGTGGCCTTTAGTCCCAGTGGCGAGGAGGTTAGTATATATAAATTAATGTATGCAGAATATTTATTTCTTTTCTTAGATTGCAGTGGCCACTCTGAGCGGAAATATAACCATTTTCGATGTCAAGTCTGCTACCCAGGGTACCACGATAGAGGGCCGTAATGACCTAAGTGGCGGGCGCCTGGAAACTGATATAATTACAGCAAAAAAGAACGCCCAAGCCAAGTTAGTATAGAAAGTGTTAGCATTTGCAAAGATTTCCTGCCATACACCCACATTTTTAGGCCACATTTCTATAGTAAAGATTAACCTTTGCAGTTACTTCTCCACCATTGAGTACTCCGCGGATGGAGAGTGCATCTTGGCTGCTGGCAAGTCGCCCAACATTTGTATTTATAATGTAAGAGAGGCCATTCTTTTGAAGAAATTCCAAATCACACAAAATCACAGCCTGGATGGACTAACTGTAAGTTATTGAAAGCAAGGAGTAAAATGTTGGTAACCCTTATAGAATCATCTAAATGTGTTGACAGGATTTCATCAGTCGCAAACATATGACTGAATTCGGCAATATGGCTCTGGTGGAAGAGCGCGAAGAGTTTGAGGGCGGAAAGGTGGCAATACGATTGCCAGGCGTACGTAGCGGTGACATGTCCTCCAGGCGTTTCCACCAGGAGGTTCGAGTATTCGCCGTAAGGTTCTCACCCACCGGTCAGGCCTTTGCAGCTGCAGGAACCGAAGGTCTTTGCATATACGCTCTGGATAAGGGTAAGACATGATATTTATCATCATAATTTTAAATTTAATCAAATTCCACACTTTTTATCCTCAGGAGTTGTCTTCGATCCTTTTGACCTGTCGCTGGAAGTCACGCCGAAGGCAGTGCACGAATCCCTTAAGAAGCAGGATTACACAAAGGCGCTGGTCATGTCCCTGAAGCTAAACGAGCCCAACTTGATTGCCCTAGTGCTGGAGCAAGTGCCGTATAGGGACAGTGAGTAATAATAAGCCAAATCGCCGCATGTCCTTGTCAGTTTGGGCAACCTTCAGCCTTCTGTCGCGTCTATAAATAGCTGCGACCCACTCCGCCATTGCCCTGAGACTCCGTTCTCCGATCGAATGTGCAAATTTGCACTTTTGCTGTGTTAATAAACAGTTTCAAGGTCCTCGCCCCAGTCCTTGCTCACCTTGGTTAATAACCCCTTCCAATACCACTGGCACATATGCAAATGGCTCCGCCAGCACGTGTCTGCATTGCATGCACACTCCTCCTAAGTCCTTCTCGCCTCTTTCTCTTATAGTTGAACTGGTCTGCGCGGATCTGTCGCCGGAGTTTGCCCAGCGATTGCTGCAACAATTGGCCCGCCAGCTGCAGGCCACGCCGCACATCGAGTTCTATTTGCAGTGGAGCTGCTGCCTGTTGACCAAACACGGCAACCAGGATGGCGTCTTTCAGCACACGGGATTGCTGGCCCTTCACGAGGTGCTCTCGAGGAAGTATGAAATGCTCAATAAGATGTAAGTATCTGAAGGTTTTTAACTAATAAATTATAGGTAAACCGCTATCGTTCCGTTACAGATGCGACTACAATAAATACACACTGAAAGTGCTCCTGGACAGAGCCGATAAGCTTGAGCAGTCGAATGAGGGCAGCACGAAACCCCTCGCGGAGGATAGCGATGAGGAAATGCTGCTTATTAGGTCAAAGGACGCGGACGAGGACGGGCAGTCACAGTTCAGCGATGAAGAGGAAAGTGACAGTGAATCCGAGGGAAATGAAAACGAATAGGTTTCAAATCTAAAATCCTTCTGTTAATTCTGTAACAAAGACCCACAAGTTAGTTTATTTTGATAGATGTACGCGCCTTGTCTTTTATTAAGAATAAAGTTAAAGCTTTTTTAATAACAATTATTAGAGGGTACAACGAAAGGCCTAATAATAAGAAGATGCATAACACCCATACCTTTGAATTGCCATATATAAGAGACAAATCTCAGTGGTTTTCGAACGAAGTTCTACAAGGCGTTATCAACTTGTTTATTAGAAGGTCTTTGGTTCAACATAACTTAGAAGATGGAAAGAATATAGATATATTTATATAAACTTAACTTGATATTTAGCAGATACAATCCTAGATAAATATATATATATATGCATGTGGTATATATAGTTGTGAAGTAATGTATTTACATTGTGTCTGTAGTTTCATATCAAATATAAACTCGATTTAGCTTAACAGATATTGTATGTATGTATATATTGTTTATAGTTCCAAAACTTCTGCCTGCTGTGCGTCGTTTGAACTACAGGTAGTCGATTTTAGTTTGTTTTGTTAGATGTAAAAGCCACAGCTCTAATGTTTGCATTAAAATGCGCTATAATGGATAAATAATTCTAAATATTTATGTAAAAATCTCTAAAAAGCATTCACGGTTCCGTTTCATTTATTTACAATCCAAATGTATCCTTAGAGGCCACTTTTATTATCTCCGTAAAGCACCAATTCCATGTCTCTTGGCTGATTTGCTTAAGCCTAATACAAAAAGAGTGTTAATCAAACGATCCATGCGTGTGCATATGTAGCTCGTAGTTTTTAGAGTGTGTATACTTTCAAAGTAGGGACAACCCTTTCGATTCGGGGGTATTGTCACTAGCACATATTCGCGAACTTAGTTAGAGAATTAGGAGAATTCCGGTGTCTACAGCAGCTGAAGCTTGCGTGGTGTCTGAGGGATATAATAATAAAAACCTTCTTAGGTGGCATAGAGCCAAAATATGGGGAGGGAGGAGCTGCATCCGGTACCGTGTACAAAGCAAATACTCTCAAATGAACGATACACATTCCTCGTGAGCAAATAGTTGACAACTAAGCTATATATTCCGTACATTCGATGTACCCGATCTAGGTGTAGTAAGCACACACTTGTAGGTAATGTAGGTAACTGTAGACTTTCCTTCTGGGTTGGTTGGTTGGTTGGTTGGTTGTACTTCGATGACAGGGGAGCGTGCTGCTCTCTCGCAGCTATTTGTTAAGGTCCAGAGACTAGGGCGGGCTCTCTGGTATATTGCACTTGGGGCTCTAAGTCCAGTCAAGGTATTTTGTTCCATCATCAGAAAAGCGTCCATTCGTGTTTTTTAACGGAGTCCAGAAATGTGAATTCTGGAACTCCCCAAATCCTAGGACGACTTCATCAGCAATATCGGCCAGTACAGAAGTACGAACACAAAGAACAGGATGGGGAATACGGCACGGGACACCTTGTCGATCTCCCGCCACATTATCTTCTCGACGCCCGTATCCGTATCCGTCCAGGCTACCGACAGCAGACTCTGCCTCCGGGCAGGCTTGGGAGGTCCTCCGTTTCCTTGCAGCGAGGTCTAAATGGGATCAAACATAATTGATACTTGAAGTGAATTTTACTTAAACTATTTCTATTCAATATTCCACTTTCTTTGTGTGGATATGACAGGTGCACAGGTTCTCCCCGCCTAACCAGTTAATGGGCGCTCACCTGTCCAGGCGTCGTGGGCGTCTGGGTGGCTTTCCGCGAGCGCACTGCACCTCCCTCCCAGCTGGCCACCGTCGCGCACTGACCCTTCTCCATATTGCTGATGCGCTACGCGAATCGGAACGACAAGAGAGGGTGGCATTACTTATTAAAGCGATATTCCCACAGCTGCCTTACCATGGGCAGTACCTTGGGTATGCGGTTCACCTGGTACTGATACTGAACATCCAGCACTTTCACCACAACGAACTCGGCCAGAGCGGCGAACACCGATAGCATGCAGCCGGCCATCCACAGGTCCAGGGCCTGAAACGAGGGAACTCTTGGTTACTTAGCTGGGAGTACCAAGATAAGCTTGGAGGAATATGGTTTCCTCATTCATTGCTAGATTTTTATACCCTTGCAGGGTATTATAGTTTCAGTCAGAAGTTTGCAACGCAGTGAAGGAGACATCTCCGACCCTATAAAGTATATATATTCTTGATCAGCATCAACAGCCGAGTCGATCTAGCCATGTCCGTCTGTCCGTCTGTCCGTCTGTCCGTCTGTCCGTCTGTCTGTCCGTTTCTACGCAAACTAGTCCCTCAGTTTTAAAGCTATCTGAATGAAACTTTGCAGTTAGTCTTCTATATACTCTCACTCGTAAATATGTCGGAACGGATCGGACAACTATATCATATAGCTGCCATAGGAACGATCGGTAAAACTTTCGAAAAAAAATTATAACTTTGTCAGTTTTCAACAAAACTCCACCAAATTTGATAATTGGCCATTAATTATTAATTTAGAATTTCGATTTAAATTTCATGAAAATCGGACGACTATATCCTATAGCT
>VNJQ01002371.1:40209-68554 GCA_008042515.1 Drosophila truncata
TTCATGAAAATTAGACAACTATATCCTATAGCTGCCATAGGAACAATCAGGGTAATAATAAAAAATTCAGAGTTTCGCTATTTCTCAAAATATTTTAATCAACTTTGGGAATTGACCACTTATTATTATTTCAGAATTTCGACTTTAATTTTATAGTTCAATTGCAATCTGCAAGGGTATATAAACTTTGGCGAACCGAAGTTAGCTTCCTTTCTTGTTATATATATTTTTTAACCAAAAATAAATTTATTACCGACTCACCTTGACATAGGCCACTGGTGGAATATCAGCACCCGTGAACATGGTGACCAGGGTTAGCATACAAGTCACCAAGAGCGTGACCCTTCCTGGAATTGCGTCCAGTCCTAGCCAGAAGCTAAACCAGGACAGCATGACCACCAGAGATGAGGGGGCAAAGGTCTGAATCAGATGGTGGCCTATCTGGCGCTCGAAGCGGAAGTACACTGTGAGGCGGGAGAAGTTTCCCACCTTCTCCGGCATGTAGCCGTCGCTCTCCTCCAGCTCCAGCGGCTGGCCCAGATTGTACTGCAGCAGCTTAAGCTCTGGATTGAGGGTCACGCCGGAGTCCGACCAGCGCAGCTTCACCTTTTGATTATTCGAGGAGACTTTGCAAGGAAAAGAAGCCCAGTTAGATTCCAAATACCACCGAGGTGTGGGTACCACTTACAGCTCTCGATGTAGATGGGACACACCTGGATGTCCATGGGGTACAGCTGGAACTCCATCTGGCAGGCGATGATTGCATGCATGCGGGCCGCATAGCGCACCGTCTTGTTCTTGTAGAGCGTCACCGACGTGAACTTGTGGGTCAGTGTCGCTATTTCTACAACGAAAAGACATCGAGAAGACGTTGCAGAGATGCGGAACAAATGGGTTTCGATTAGAACTATGGCATTGGCATCGATAGACTCATTTCTTGCTCATTTCGGTGGTGGTTCAGTGGAGTGGTGTGCCGTGATGGTGATCGTGATCATGATCACCTTATGTCTAGTTACAAGCGCGATTTTCTACTGACGACGAGTGAGGGGAATAAATAATGAGATATACTTGACTCGATTTGAAGGGGAATATTACTAAAAACATGATCAGAAGATGATTGTAAGTTGAAACTAAAATATGATTTATAGGGAAGCCCAGGAAATCGCTGTACATGATAATTTTAACCAGCATTAATTCTAATAATGAGATAAAGTAATATAATAACTACATTTAATGATTATTTACATCAAAAGCTCAAGTAATCCCTAAAAACTAATAAAATTAGCAATAAAGGTTAATCAGAATGACAACAATTTGTTGAAATGAAAATAGTTTTGTTCTAATCTTCGTGTCAAGCTAATATAAATGAAGCTTAACCGATTTGCAATCGATTTTTGTTTCGTAAATGTTGACAATGGCAACCAAAAAAAGGGGGGGAAAATGAATGGAAAAAAAGAACGACTTCCCGGCGAGGTGCACACGTGATTCCAAGGTGAGATCTTATCCTGGACAACACCGAGTGCAACTGCAAATTTTCGTTTTTGGATTTCAGCGTGGGCGATGGCCAGGAAGGCGGGGGTGCAGCAGCATTTGGAGTGTCCCCTTTGACCATGGCATTGGAACCGAAATGGATTTCGTGCGTGTAATGAGGGCCTCGAGTGGGCGGGTCTGCTGGGTGTCAGTGTGTGTGTGGGGGAAACTATAAAAAAATATCTGAAATGTACACTGGATTGCGGCCTGCGAGGAATGGCGCGATATGGATATGGATGTATATATACACACAGGGTATTTTTAGTTTTCATTTTCAAATCAGCCCAGTTGACGTAGTCGTTAAAGGATAGATAGATTTCGCAGAATGCTGAATATACAATTTACAGGAGGAGATACATTGGATGGAAGGAAGAGAGAGATGCGCTGATTCTGATATCGAGTTCGATGGATTTTTGGCAGTAAAACACAAAAGTGGCAAAACACACAGATCTAGAGTCATGGTTTTTTGTTTTTATATACTTAAATCTTTGTCTAGATGAAAGTTTTTCGAATCTCTTTCACCCTTATTGCGTAGCAGGGAAGTGGACGCAACATATGGACTTCCGTATCCTATGCAGGAGTATCGGGGAGTATTGTTAGTTCGGGTTCGGTTTCGCGTTCGGTTTCGGAATCGGTATCGGTTTGATTTGGTTTGTTAGTAGTAGAGAAACCGTTGGATTAGTTTTGGGAAAACAAACAAACAAACAAAAGAAAACAAAGTAATTCGTTACTATATACAAACGGTCCAGAGTTAGTTAGAGAGTTTAGATTAGACACATAAGTGATGAGCTCAGCCGGACAAAGTGCATGAATCCACGTTGACACACACGCACACAGACTACACACAGTCGAACATGAAGCTTTAGCTTACGGGCTATATTCTATATTTCATTCTATATCGCTATGTATACAGCATTATGTCTGACGTACCGGCAATCTTGGAGTTGAGAAAGTACGGATCCGGCTGCCAAAAATTCTCAAAGACCTCTGGAAGCAGTGTCACGTAGTCGTCGCCCTCCTCGAAGATGTCGTCGGGTATCTCCAGACGGGACTCCAGCCAGCGCTGGTGTATAAACATGTCTACTCTGAAAATGTACACAGTATTGCTATGTGCTCCGTTACAGGGGCTAACTCTCTATCCCGATCTCTCCGGATTACTACTACTTACCTAAAGTCCATATCCTCTACGTTAATTGAGTTAATATCTACAACGAATATGCTAAAGTCTACTATCACTGGGGAGCCCTTCTTCGAGGGCGGTCGTATCTCTGAAAATGTAATAAAATAATATAAATCAAAAGGCGATCTCCGGTTAGTTCACACTTTGGTCATGAAATGCCCAGAAACAACACCTGCCCCGGAAAATTCCCCAAAATTCGGGGGAAGCCTTTCGTGCGCGAATTCATTTTGCCACCGTCTGGACGGTGTGAGAACCTTCAAAAAAAAAAAAAAGAAAAAAGGAGGAAACACACATCACCTGTGAACTCCTACTCCGACTCCGGCTCCTTGGCGGTTTCCCGCCAAGTTCAGGGGCAGCCTGTGGTCCTAATGCGTATTACACAACCGCGCGAAAATCGATACGAATAAAGGTGTTGATTAGCTCCAACAATTGCCGCAAATGAAGAGTGCACGCCTCTCTCGGTAATTTCGGTAAATTATTCATACAGCCTTCAAGGTGAAAGGCTTCTGGGGAAGCAGTTATTGCAACTATTGCGTAAGTTAAAAGTTTGCAATTCGATTCTGGTGGCAATCAAGTGAATGTTTTTCATTTAAAATATGGATTGGGTATGAAAATATAACCTTAATATAGAAAGGGATGCCTTTATATGCATGAAGTATATGAACCACAAGGATTTTGGAGTACATTTGCACAACCTCTTAACCTAAACTCATATATTATATCAAGGAGTGTAGAACTATAATTCTACACTCTTTGATTATATGCATAAATATCAGGTACATGTTACAAAACCCTTTATTATTTGTATAACAATCATTTAGTTTTCAGTCTGTTCAGTTTCACATTCTAATTATGGTTTGTAAGTAATTATAAGATTTAAGTTAAGTGTCATTGGTAGGGAGCTGCGTATGCCATTGGTAATTGATGGCTTAATCCCTGACACGAACTCTTAAGTACATGTGTAAATATTATACTAAGGACGTATGTAAAACCCAAATAATAATAAATCTAACAAAACTTCTTAAAGAACATGTTAACCAAGCTGCTTTAAGTCTAAAAGTCCCTTTATCTTGCCACTGATCTCCCCCACAAAGAATGTTTTCTACATAGTAATCACTATTAAACTCGTATAAAGAAAGATAAGACCTAACCTTAGCCACTTAAAAACCATTAAAGTAACAGTAATACCCTTTTAATGTCCGACTTCCCCCCTCGTAGATCCTCTGATTAACTCAAATTCTTCCGTAACTTCTGTATAGCCAATTGTCGCCGGTAAATGTTATTTTGATTTTAATCGATCGTAATTGCGGATGACGTCAAAGCCAGCCCCCAGGTGAGACTGGACGGAGACTGGGGCTACCCCGTAACCGTAACCCAGTATGCGCCATAGACGTTTGGGCCCTGAAATTCGCCGCGTCACGAAATGAACACACACCAGAGGAGAAAATGAAAAGCAGACCGTGGAAAGAAAGGAGAAAGGCGAAGGAAAAACCGAACACGCATATCCATATCCAACAACTGGCTGGATGGCTGGCGGCGGTTTCATGGTGCAAACAAATCAGAAATCACAAAGAGAGAAAAAAACACGCGGATCCGGGGCAATTAAAAACAAAAAAGGGAGACGGACGCGACCGCATCGAAGACAGAGGCTCTAAAAGGACACCTTCGCGGAGTAGCAATTGCAGTTCCCCATCGGGGGCTAAGGTTAGGCTGGTGTGGGGTCTGGGGTTCTTTCTATAGACCTGCTATAGTACGAGTACAACACTTACCCTTGACATAATTAGGCGGAAGAACTACTCGCGGCTTGGCTGTGTAGTTCATGTGGGCCTCCGTGGCTTCGCTCAGCCTGCAAAGTGAGCAGCACAAAACAAAAGGGGGAGAAAATTCAAATGCAGTCTGGGCTGTGGGCTGTGTAGGGAGCGGAAAGGGGTTTCTTTCCTTATATGTGAGGGAAACCCCAACGTTTAAGAAGGGATGGGCATGGAATGGGAATGGGGATGATGTCTGCCACATGCAACTGTAGCAAACTTTGTCAATTTAAGTCTGAATTTGAAATTAACTTCCTTCGTGCTCGCCGGGGCTCCGTTCGATTCGATTCTGTTCTGTTCCGCCGCTTAACCTCCTGGCGGCAGGCGAATAATATTAGTTTTACTCTTTGCCAATCGCCCGAAAAATGCCGTGCAGGATTCTCATTTGACTTGTGATCCAATTGACCTTGCCTTCGGCGTACGGAGAGTCGCCATATTTTGAGCCGAAAATTCAAACTGAAGCGCAGCGATTTTGATTTTGATTCTTTGTACGAAGGTTCCCCTTGAACTGGAAACAAAAAAAAAGGCGATTCTGTGGGGGTTGCACTTGGCGTCTCAGATCCCCAGATGGATGAAGGCGGAGTGGAGAGGGAAGTACAGATGGAGATGGAGATGGAAATAGGAGCCTTACCACATCAGTATGAATCCCAGTCCAAACGATAGAAATGCGTTTGTGCTGAATTTGTCGAGCATGATGTTGGGGCGACGGCGACGGGAAAGGATTTGTAACTCAGACCTCAAATCATCTCACTTTACACCGACGTGGGAATTTCATAATTCGGTTTCTGTAACACAATATATTTTTCGATCATTTGCATTTCGTTTTCATTTTCGTTTCGGTATTAACTCTCTTACATTTTTGTTTTGATTCGATTTTTGCCCGCGGGCTTTGCACACACTTTGCTTTGCGAACACGACCACGGCACGGGGAGCACTGAACAAAAGATATAGATACGGGGGATCGGGATCCTTGGGACTATCCGCGGCTTATCCGTGGGGCACTGCCTCCGGCTCGGCTGGTGTTCGGAACTCGAATAAACCAAGAGCCTAGCTCTGGCGGCGGAAGAGTGCTCATCTAGATACGAGTATCTGTATCCGCATCTGTGATATGTAGATTCCCCACGCCCGGCTGTGTGGGCGTCCGGCCGATGGCGGATTGCGGCCGTAAAACTGCTCTAAAGTCCCACAGTCACAACTCCCTAAGGTTTGATTTTTTTGCTGTGGTTTTTTTTCTGCTTTTAAAATATATCTAAAGCGATTTTTCAGGAAAGCGGATCATCTGTAAAAGGTATTTTTAATATTTATTAGCTAAAAGCTTTTTAAAATATTATTAACTATTTAAAGACATTTTTTTAATCTAGGGAAAATATTAAAAACTGTAATTAAATATGTTTTTCTTTTAATTACAAGCGAAATTGTAAAAATACTGTGTTAAACAATTTTAAAATACTATATTTTTATGATTAAATTATTTATATTTATTTTAATTTTACTTTAAATAATTTTCTTTGGATTTTAAAATTATTAAATTGAATTATTTTTTTATTATATTTATTTATTTTATTTAAGAATAGTTTTCGAGATTCCCCTTTCCCCTTTTTTGCTTTACTGTATTATTATTATAAATGTTTTAGGTTTAAATATATAAAATATTTTCATATTCAAGTATTTTTTATTTCAAAATTAGAAAACAACGAAGATTCACTGTAGTTGTGGTCGCGGAAGAAGCGGAGCAGCTCCGCCCAGCGGTCAAGGCATGTGGCCGGCGTAGTGATGGCCTGGTAATTGCCCCCGGCACAGGGCACAGAGCACACTTCTCGCCAAGATTCAATTGAATCGCGTGCCAATTCTACTTAAGTCGCTGCTCAGAGACGGACAGCCGGACAGGCGGTGTAACAGCTCAATCTATGCGACTATTTATGAGATGCGACCCGATATCTGGCGTAGATACGTAGATACTTTCGCAGATACGCGGATGGATGGAGATAAATGGCCAGATAGATGGACAGATAGAGTTTCAATTGCACGCTTCCTGGCTGCCAGCAACAGCTCAAACCTAACATAATTGCCTGGACATGTATGTACATCTATATAGTACATCCACTTCCTATAAATTACTTTCGGCGCTGACATTGACAATGGCCGTGGTCCGCGGGTATTTTTTGCGCAAATTAAAAATGTGCCACTTCCAGATCTGCCAGAGAATACATATATACTAGTCGGATTCCCGAGTATATGTATGCAGATCGTGAGATGAACCGTATCCGGCTATGCCCGGCCTCAAGTGGTGTAGGCAGCCTCGGAGGCGACACTTTTTCGCTTGCATGGATCTTGGATCACTCGCTGTCGCTGTCGCATTACGTATATTGGGTTGGCTAATGGGATTCTTTGACACTTTGATTAGATACACACGCACTAATTGAGTCAGAGTCAGAGCTCCACGAGTCCATTAATATTCATGCTCGGGATCCTGCCGAGCGGCCACGTTCAAAGATCCCCGATTGGGATTAATATTAATGAACATTTAAATGCGGCAATTTCGACTTGGCTTTCGTTTGTTTGTTATATAAAAGACTCGCTCGGCAGGCATTATGCGGGGATTTTCGATCAGCCAGCAATTACGTTAATTATGCATTTAAGGACATTTATTAATGCTTCATCGCGAGGGGGTTCCATTTCCGAAAAGCGGCCTAGAATTACACGGGTTTAGCGCTCGCATCACGCGAGTACTCCATCCTCGCACTGTCCATCAATCCAGGCAAAACCATATTATTCAGATATTGTTAGATGGGGAAATTACCGCGCTGCGGGAATGACGCGCGCCCGAATCCGAATCCGTTCGCCTTCGCTCAGGAACTAAACTGAACTGAACGGAACGGAACTGAGCTGTGAAAATACGCGAATTTCTTTGGCCTGGCCTGGGCCAGCCGCTCGCCTTGCCAACTTTAATGTCGACATACGAAAAAAAAAAGAAAAAATCCCCCAACAGCGGCGGCTCAGGCACGACAACCAACTGTAACGGGGTTTCCACTTACAGGGAGTTGGGGCTAGGGGATTGGGTGCTCCTCTGGTGGGCTGGAAGGACGATTGCATGGGCACCGGGGCTCGGTTTGCTTGCTAAATTGGTGTTGGGTTCCCTGGAAGTGTGTTTGGGATTTTCTAGTCCCCATACCCTTGCTGCTTTTCCATTCTAGGACGATCAAATGCATTAGGGTTGCTTCTCCAAGTTCATACAAGTTAAGAGATCTTTTTGAGTTATTTTTCGAATGAAAAAGTGGTCTTTTTCAGCAGGATATACCCTCTTTTTCCACATCAAATAACCACATATGTCTCTCTATAATTTCCCTGGTCGGGGTACTCCAATGAGCTGCATGCGAGTTGACTTGAAATTTCCACAAAGTAACCAAAACACTAAACAACTGCCACACACTGCGTTGTCGTCCCCACCTGGCGTGGCCACTAACCATCGCCCCAAGGGCTGGAAACGAGGCCTGAATGGCCCCCCAGGCCCCTCAGTCCACGGTTCTCGTGGGAAATTTCTATATGGCTGTGTAAATACAAATCGCGTTTGGTAGGACCTAGGGCTATAATATATATACTATATATCCGCACTGACACAGACATGGCGTGCATATAGTGCCTCTGTTTGGAGCCACTACCAATGCTGTACATATGGACGCACGGCAAGGTAAGGCAAGGTAAGGTAGAGAGAGAGAGAGAGCCATTTTGTTATGACATTCTCGCCAACTGACAATGAAATGAAGTTTATTTTATTTTCGCTTCGATTGTCTTGCTGTTGATTCCGTTTTATGTCCGCCCGACGTTGAGCTATGTAGTTAGCAGCTCGCGCTAGAATCGCTAGAGCCAACTTGTTGTCAGCCAGTCAGTCAGGCAGTTAGGGCTAATTGCCGCCTGGCAGTCCGTTTTCAGGGTATCTAGATGCGGCTTAGTGCTTGTCGTGCTTTATGGCCAGTGCGCGTGCGGCGCAGTCAGCCACTTTGATTAATGGCCAACCGACGACCGACTGACAGGCGGCGACTGACGATGACGCCAACAAAGGGCGACATCTCCGGGCAAAGGCCTCTACTTCCTGATTAAGAGGCAACAGTTCTCGTGCTCCGCTTATAGATATCACTTTATATATTATATGCCCGAGCATACAGTTCACATTAAGCCTAGAGAACGGAGTAGGAAACTTAAGCTAGACAATGGAGGCTCCCTGCTGGTTGGTTCGCTGGTTGATCTTCACGTGCGTCTGCCGCTTCTTCTCCTCCCTGAAGGCTTCCGTGTTGGCCTTCTTCTCGATTCGGCGCTCATTGCGATACTCCTTTAGCAGACGCTTCCGCTCCTTCTTCTCCTCAGCGGTCTCATCCTTGGGTCTGATGGAAAGGACGCTCAACGTGGAAAGCACCGATTTGGCGCATAGTGACTTGGGGCCAGTGGCATCGGCTGAATCGTCCGCTAGGTTGGCCAACGCTTTGGCTGTCAGCTGACCGTCGACGCCGCCGCGCAGGACATTGGCGGGCAGCCCTGTCTTCGGGTCGATCTGTATGGGAGCCGGGTTTGTGCTGGCGCTGGAGCGACGACTGCGACGCGGCTCGTCGATCAGCTTCGGGTGATTGTAGATATTCGAGTAGGTGGAGAGGATGGACTCGCAGTCCCACTTCTTCTGCTTGGGATCGTCCACCTCGTACTCCACCAGCTCCTCGGTGGGATCCTGCTCGCCCTCGACCACGTTGCGATACTTTTCGATGCGCTCGCGGTCCCACTCCTTGTTGTACTCAATCGTCTTGTCCTTCTTCTTGAACTCCTGGAAGCACTGCATGACCACGGGATGCTTCTGGTGCCAGCTGCCCTCGATGTCCTCCAGGGAGAGGTCGCCCAGCTCGGGATCGTCGTAGCTGGCATAGAACTTCTCGAAGCGATCGTCCAGGAGTGAGAGCTGCTCATTGCGGCGAATAACGCTGGAGGACATGGAGTATTCGGTGAAGCGCGACTTGACCTCCTCGTCGTCGAAGCGACGCTCTCGCATCAGCGGCGCCAGGCGATCCATCAGCTCGTCTTCGTTTTCGTCCTCTTCTTCATTAAGATCATCCGAATCAAAGTCCATGTCCTCGTCGCCTTCTTCGCCGTCCCACTCCTCGTCGTCGGAGTCGCCCTCAGCCATGGCCTGCATCACGAAGTCATCGTCCAGCTCCTCCTCGTTCTCGCAGTCACTATCCAAAGCGGCCACCACATCTGGGTCCCAGTCAAGGCGCAGTGTCTGTGGCGCTGCCTTGTTCAGCATGCCCTCAGACTCCTCGAACTCGCTGGCGAACACCGAGCTGGGCAGCACCAGCTTGGGCGCTGGCCCTGGCTTCTCGTCCTCCGCTCGCTGCTTCCTCGCCTGATTGGGGTTCTCCATGTACTCCCACACCACGTCGTTCTCGCGCTTCTTCAGGTGCTGCATGTAGTCGTAGTCGTCGTCAAAGTGGATGCCGAACTTCTTCAGCTCTTCCTGCCGCTTGGCAGGATCCACGGGCGCAGCATCCTCCTTAGGCTTCTGCTGCCTTGCCGCCGCCTCTAGCAGCACTCGCTGCGGCGCATTTTCATCCGTCACCAGGGGATCGTGTTGACTGCGATGCACCAGGTGGAAGGTGACAGCCTTCTTACGGTCAATGTACGGCTTCTTGCCTTTGCCCTGGAAAAGGATGTGGGTAATAAGATAATGTTAAAGGATATAGAGGGGTTTTGTTACCATTATTGGCTTATTTCTGTGGATTCTTTTTGTAAATAAAGAGATGAACACATGTGCCTGCTAAAGTGTTGCCACTTTTTATAAGCTAGCTATAACTTTAAAAGTAGCTTATTTTACTAATCATTTAGCGAATTGTAGCAAAATAAAGTTAGTATGTCACTATTTGTTATTTCATTTATTTCTTTTATATATTTTTTAAATGACAATATTGGATAATCCACATATTCCGTAAATATGTTGCGGATTTAAAAAAAATGATTTAATTTTATTAAAATATTTTCATATTTAAGCTATATCTAACATAGATTATTTAAGATCCAATATTGTAAAATCATTTAGCTAAATTCAGGGACAAAGATTCATTTTAAGACTAAACACAGTAAGTAGTCTCTTCCGTTTATTGACAAATAATGCCTCTCTCGTCTTGGTAAAAGGATTTCTAATAAAGGCATCATAACGAAATTGCGCTACATTTTAATACTTCGCACAGGGTTTTTTTACATACAAATTAATTTAATCAAACACTAAAAAAAACAACAATTTTGAATGATATTTGTAGCTATTTTTTGTTAATTTTAACTTTTTTCTCAATTTAGCTTATTTGAGAACGCACCACTGTTATAACTTTCATGAATTTTATTGCGGTATTTTTAAATATTTTTTTATATTTTCTGTTGGTCACACTTATCTAACTGCTTGCTCCAACGAGAAACTGCTTAGTGCAAAGACGATCTGCTTGCTGCAATTAGGATCTGTTTGCTGAGTGTTGGTTAACGTTTATTAGAATTCAAAAGAAAGGCGCCAAAAATATTTTGTGTGGAGTTATGTTTTTTATTGTCTAGATTACCAAATTTATTGGATAAACGCTACTTTTGTGGGCCTTCGTAAATATCACATTTGTTTAATTATTCCATTTTTGAATAGAATATATTAAAAACCACTACATTTTACAGTCTGCAAAGAAATTTATCAAAAAATGTTTAAAAATTTGAATGGCCTTTTAAGGAATTCGTCCAAAATTGACTAATAATTACAATCCTATACAAATTATACATTATATTTTAATCATAGTTAATGCATAAATGAATGTAAGTAGTCTTCAGAATAACTCCCACCTGCAAAATAAATTATATTAAAATAAAGAAAGCACTCTTTTGCATATACTTGGATATTTATTAGTTCGATTTTATTTTGTATGTACATTTACAAACTTGTTACAATGCTCTATAGTTTCACACTGATGAATACGTGCCTAGGGTTCCCTTCCTCGCGTAATCTCGGCAGGACCATCAAGGATGAAGCAAACAAGGTCGCTGAATTATTATATATAATATATATATATCGACGCTAGAAATTAATAATAGCTAACCTAGATAGTAAAATCAATCTCTTCTACCGATTAAAAGCTTTCTTGAAATATCAACTTAACGTAAATCAGATGTTCCGAATATCAGGCTCTCCTCGTAATCCTTGTTATATATATATACTCACAGTCCTTACGTTCGTTTAAGTTTAGAGTTTACATAAATATCTCGAATTTGAAGTTAATTTTGCAAAAACCATACGCAGAGGGACTAAATTATAGGTTTTTAAACTATTCACTTTCTGAAGATCGGTTTTTATAGTTAATGCCTATAGAGTGTGTTGCCGGAGGCCGGACCTGCGCTTGGTCGCTATTTTCTTTGGATGACCAGTTCGCTAGTCCGGCGCCCTCAACATTGATTTCCTTTGCACGGTCCCTTACAGGCTTACAGCTTAGGGGGGCTATTAATGTTGCGATAAATTTTTGATTATTTGCCTTATTAACGTAGAAATTTTGGTGCCTCCCGATCCGCTTGGTCCGCCGTGGCGTGAGGAGTGCATCATCACTAGACAAAAGCACTTGGATTGCATCTGGGCTAGGTACAGTCTCGAGGTGTCTGGCTCCTTCGTCTACTTCAGCGCCTCCTTGGCCCGCTGCTCCCACTCGGCCCGCCTCTGGTGGATGCCCTTGAACTCGCCCACGGTGGCGGATCTCTCGATGGGTTTGCTGGGCGCTGCAGGAGCTCCCGGTGTGGCTGTTGCTGCTGCTAATCCTACTGGTCCTGCCACTGGAGATGTTGGCGTAGTTACTGGCGTGTTGGACTGCTTCAGCTGCAGGGAGAATCTGTCAGACACTGACTTGGCGATAACATTTCCGTTTCCATTATTGTTGATTTGGTTGTTATTATTGAGGCTATTGCGTCCCGCGTTGCTGACTTTGATGGGGGGCAGGTAGTTCACCACCTTCGGCGGTGTCTTCTGCTGATTGTTGTTGTTATTATTGTTGAGATTGCGGAAATCGGCCACCGAGTTGCGATTGCTGTTGGCGTGATGGTGATGGGTCGCCTTTGCGGTCTCTCCTGTGCTCACCTGCGCCTCATACTTGGGCGCCAGCTTGTCCAGCTTCTCCTCGCTGTTGGACTGGTTCTCCTTGTCGCTATCTACACTCTGAGATCCAGCTCCACTTCCGCTCGGCGGCAGCTTCTTGGCGGCGCCGGTCGCGGCGGTGGTGACCTGAATGGGCGTTTGTGCCTGCGCTAGTGTCACCACCTCTTCGTCCTTTACCTTCAGGGAGCGGCGGGCGAAGACCTTCATCAGCTCGGGCGTGGGATCGTCCTTGGAAGGCGTGGCTGTGTTGCCATTGCAGCTGGCGAAGGACTTCTTGCGCAGCACCACGGGATTAGAAGTGGAAGTGGGTGAACTGTTGCCATTAACTTCGTTGATCTCGGGGGAAGTGGGCGTAACAGGAGTTATGGGAATGGCAGGTGTGGCAGGTATCACTGAAGGCGTCGGTGGTGCACTGGTGGCTATGATTTCCGCCTTACCAATCGACTTTCTGCGCTGCTCCACCAGCACCTTCGGTCTTTCCTCGCTGAGGAACAACCTCTTGCGATCCTCCAGCGACAAGCGATTACTCTTCACCGCCTCTTTGGGGCTGGCTGCCTGCTCCTTGACATCCTTGGCATCCTTGACATCCGTGGCACCCTTGACCTCCCTGGCAGAAGCCTTGGTCGCCACTCCATTGCTCTTGGGAGTAATGGGTGTGGTGGCCGGAGTGTTCGGGACGGACAACCCCTCACTGCTGCTGCCGTAACTCGATCTCACACTATTGGCGCTCACAGATCGCAGCTGTTTGCCCAGGCTGGGTTCCAGGCCTTGCCTGACCACCGGAGACGCGACCTTCTGCAGCGGCTGCTCCACGATCTCGATACCCGAGAGTCTTTCCCCGCTGCTCCGCCTGAAGCTCAGGTCGTCGCTGCTCTGACTCCGCTCCGTGGGCGACGACTTCAGGTTCTTGGCCAGCACCAAATGATTCGCCTTGTTGTGCAGACGGGCCTGATCCACGCGATTCAGCTGGATCTTCATGAACTCCGGTTCCCCAGTGACCTCCACGTTGCTGGAGTTGCGACGACTGCTGGAGCTGGAGCTCTGCCCCTTGGCCGGCGTGGTCGGTGGGCTATTTGAGAGCTTGGCGGTCTTGGTCAGCGGGCTGGCAGGACTCGGACTGGCTGCGAGAGGAACGGCTACTTTGGTTCCCAAATCCAGCAGCTTGGGACGCTGCTTGGGCGAGGGTGCCGGCTCCTGGGGTGGCTTCTCTGGCAGCTTTTCAGACAGTTTAACCGGCATCTTCTCTGGCAGCTTTTCCGGCTGCGTCACGCTGCCCGACTTCCTGAGTACGCTGACCAGCGGTGACTTCACTATTAAGTCAATGTTCTGCTCGATCTGCGAGATATTCGTGGGTCCCGGACTGCCCACCAATAGCTTGGTGGTGGTGACCGCCCTTTGGGGCGAGGTCTTGGCTCCCGGTGATGGCAGCTGACCCGTGGACTCGGCACGCGCCTGTAGCAGCTTGTTGTCATTGATCTCGAAGCCCAGGGACACGCACTTGGCGCTTGGGGAGATCGGGGAGCAGACGGGGGACTGCGACGTTTGCTTGTAGTAGGCCGGCACCCGGAAACTCAGCGAGAGATCCGGCAGACTGGGCATATTGTTGTGCACGGAAGGCGACTCCATGCCCTCCTCCTGGTAGTTACGGAAGCTGCGCGCCTTCTCCACCGTCTTGCGCTGCTTCTCCTCGTAGTACAGCGGCGAGGGTTCGTCCGTGCTGGTCTCCAACGAGTTGGAGGAGCTGGAGTGCTGGCCCACCGAGTCCGTGGAGCGCGACAGCTTCTGCTGGAAGGCACTCAGGCCCACTATGCGGGGCTTTCGCTCGAAGTGGGTTGAGGTTTCCACCTTGGTCTGCTGCTCCCGCACCAGGGTTGTGGACTGGAAGGTGTCGTTGCCGCGTGAGCTCTTCGAGAGCAGATTGGTCACATCGTTACTGAGTGGCGGCTGACTACTGGGGGCTGCTCCCAGCTCCTTCGGCAGATAACGCTGCCGGGCTGCTGGACCGGATTTAGGCTTCAGAGGCGTCGGCGGTTGCGGATGGACGCCGTAGTTGCTGACTATGGCGTTGAGGCCGTGCTTGCCCTCGTTGTGGATCTCCCGCTTGATATTCTGCCGCGTCTCCAAGATGTTCTGCTCGTGGGAGGTGGCACTGCGCGCCTTACTAGGCACGACGACGGGCTCCCGGGCTGCGGCCTCCAGGCACGAGGTCGAGATCTGCAGCTTCTTGGCCACGCTCTGGCTGGAGTCCGTGTCCTCCACTCCATCATTAGCCCTGGCAATGGATCTCTTCGAGTTCCTGTGGATCAAGCGACGCAGGAAGCCGCTTTCGTTCTCCCGCTCCCGCTCGTTCGCCAGGAAGTCATCGCAATCCGTCGAGGACTCCCCACGAGGCTCTAACAGGGCATTGGGTTTGGTGGTCATGGCTCTCACTCCGTAGGAGGTTGAGCTCGTAGTGACTGTGCTGCTGGTAGAGCTATGCTCGATCGTCTTGGTCCGCTTGGTGGTCACCAAGCTGGCGGGGATCGCCTGTGCCTGAGGTGCCATGGCTGTAAGGGTCTTCGGAGGCAGAGAGCGCGTCTTGCTCTTGATCTCAGCATCTGCGGGGGTATTAAAAGGATTAGATAAGAATTCTTTACAAGAACTTAAAAGGAAATCTTACCGTGAACCGCTCGCAGTCCGGGGCTCATCTTCAGCACATCCTCATTGGCCTCTGGGATGGAGGTCTGTGGAAAAAAAATTAAGTAATTTGATCCAACTTAGAAGGACTCTTGCTCTCACCTCCAGGGTCATGCGGTGCTGCCTCGAGGGACCCTTCTTCTTGGCTGGCCTGATGGCCATTTTGTGCCTGGCCGCTGCATGTGACAGCCGGTGCTGTTCCCTGCCCACGGCATCCACATCGTCCTCTTGATGGTGTCGGAGTATGTCCGAGCCCATCGAGATGGACGAGCTGGTGGAGACCCGCAAATGGTGCCGGTGGCTGTCCTCAGTGTCCCCCTCGGCACTGTTAACACTCAGCAGGCTGAGCGATGACACTTCACTCTGGCTATGTGCTCCCTGAGCTCCGCCACGCGACTGAACGTGGCTTTGGTGACCACCACCGTAGGCAAGTCGGCTGTTATTGCCCCCGGCTGCCCTTCTCTGCGGCGAGGCCGGACTGCGGGGCAGGCCCAGGTCCTCGTCGGAGGCATCGGGTCGGTTGCGTCGCTTTCGCAGCACATCCGTTAGTTCCGCCTGGAATAGCAGAGATATAAAGAGATTAAATGTTGTTTCATAAAGTAGGTTCAGTCCTTTTAGGCTTGGCTCTAGGATTACCCAGCTTTTCCAGCGGAAAACGAAGCGGGCTCTGAGACAACTGCGTCCCAGGCGACTCTCGCCCATGGAGGAGCCGCCCAGCTTCATCTTGAAGGGATTCTGCTTAAAGTCAATCATTTCGCGGGCCTCACAGCGCGGACGAGGCTACAAATGACTGTTAGGTATGGGCAGGTTTAGCTGGGCAACTCTGGCTGAGAATATAACTGCGATTCCTAACTCCCCAGACTCTATATTTTCTAACACAAATTCTTACCGCAAACGAAAGCTGGAAGGGATTGGCCTGTGCCCTCAAAGAACCCGCACTTCCGGCTACCATGGTGCTGATTATGAACTATGAAAATGTGACTCTCTGCACGCGATCTCAGTGATTTCACTTTCCACTCGAGGAACAGCAGCAGCAGCAGCAGCAGCAGCGACAGCGTCTGGCGACAACCAAGTGCAATGTGCAACTGAATCTGTTGCAGGGCGGATTCCAAAGCAGATGCATCGAGAGTGAAGTGAAAATGAAACTGAAAATGGGAATGGTAAGGGAAATGGCAAGGGAAATGGCGTCTGCCTTCAATTTTTACCTAGACAAACACAATTGGCTCCGAAGATCTGTTTATTGTCAGTCCTCAGCCATTGAGTTTCAAGGGTAAGAGCCGAATCGAGCCCAAAAACGGTTGTGTTGTGCGTGTCTCAAAGTAAACAAGCTGAGAAAACTGACAAAAATCCCTTATGCTTCTCGGGAAAAAAACGAGAGCAGAGTCTGCCAGCCACCCCCTTGTTCCCACGTCCACGTCCATCTATCAGTGACTGTGTGGCGCGTGACGTCGCCATCTGTTCCTAGTGGAGCTGGGGCTGGGGCTATTTTTGGGAGCTCGTTGCACGAGGATTAAGTGCCGGGCTGGTTCAGGTTAAAGACCTTCGCGTCCATCAATTCTAGATAAACACCAACTGCAATTGGGGAATCGGGGGCGAGTTCAATGCTCTCCCAGTCGAGGGAACTCGAGTAAATTACCGAAACTTTTAGGTATATATATTGAGAGTTAATAATACCTATTTCTGCCAGTTTGCTAGAAATATTCCCGCAGCTTAAACTACCTAATTTTAATGCCATCAAAGATGTCTTACATAATCTTGACCAGCTGCTTTTTCGGGGAATTCAGCAGCACGGCTACTACCTGGCGAAGTCCTGTGACCCTTAACCCATTCTCCGCCTGGTCTACAAGACTTCTACCTGCTCCGTTTACCCCGACGCCTCTGCCCACTTCCACCTCGTTTCAGTGTCGGAAAATCGCAGAGCGGACCGTCACGTTCACTGATTTATTGGCCCAGTTGCGAGTGGGCCAACTGTCGGTGGTCAGTACCAGTGGGTAAATGGTAAGTGGCTCCCAACATGGCCAACATTGATTACCACAGCTAGAGAGTGTGTGTGAGAGAGAGAACGGGCACAGCAGTTGGCCAAGTGGGAGGCACTGACTGCAATATCGCTTTGAATTAAATGCAATTGCATCACTCCGCCGTCCGAGTTGCATTTCAAACAAATGGACGCCATCTGTGTGCTCCGCGGGTAAATGGGATAAACGGCCTCAAAGTGTGTGCATTATCCATCTGGAAGCCCCGATCGGTCAGTCAGTTAACGCGATCTGACCCTGACCAATCATTATGGGAATACTTTATGGAGCAAGGCAAGCTGATCTTAAATGGGTAATAAATCAATAAATCGAAGTTACCTACTTTTAGAGAGTAAAGAAAATATTTAAATTAATCGTATATATTTCAACTATATTTAGAATATAGAAAGCATTGAATATACTTTATGTTAAGCAAAAAATAGGGAAATATACATAATTTTTTTCAGTTTATACCCCCCACGTTCTGCACACAATTCAAATCCATACTCAGTCAACTCGTAAATAAAATAAATAATAAAGAACTTAGCACCCAGATATGCTCTCTATCTTTCTACGATAACAAATTGATGGATTTTCTAAATAAAAAACTTGTAAACAAATAGTTTAAACCGATTTTAAGAAGATAAATTATGTTGTGTCAAGTTAATTAGGTGAAGCTCACTTCTCGGAACTCAGAACTCGGAATACTTAGCTTTCCCTGAGACAGTCACAGGCCATTAAGCCATGAAATACCCAAGGAACCCTTCTCCACACACTCTCACCCAACTAGGTCGTCGATTCGCTGGCTGCTTCCTCAGGAGTTAAATCAAGTTAAAGCAAATGGAATCAATTTCTCCTTGTCTGTCACCCAAGAGAGTGACGGCAGATGGAGAGTGGCAGGGAAGTGGGCCAGTGGCCAACCGATATGGACATGGCCCGGCTCCAGAATGCGCCCATCGGGCGAAACGTGCGAAGAAATGCAATTAAAATCCTAATGCGGATGCATTGCTCTTTGAGTGCGATCCTAATGGATGCGGAAATCTGCGAGATACGCAAATGCAGGCCGAAATGATTGCATAATGAGTGGAGCAAGGAGTGGAGGCCGCTGCCAGACGGGAAGTGTCACAGATCTCATGTTTGGAGCAAACGAATGTAGGCCGAAAATGAATATTATTTTCGAGTGTTGGGACCTAGGAAGTGATCACGGGGTACATTCCCCGCCAGCCAGAGTGGCTCAATTAGAGAGAAGCGTGTGAATGTTGGACATCGATGACGGGCATGCTCGCTTCCATGGTTCGATGCGTGTTACCGTGTTACCATATCTCTGCCGCTGTCATTCCATGTCGTCCGGGACGGGTCCAAGTGTCCCCTCCCAGAAATTGCTCTCCACCGCATTGTCATTTAGTTTTCCATTATGGCCATTTGTCGTGTAGATGTTTTTCTCTTTCTATTTATCCGCAATTAATTCATCAAACTGGTTGGCCCCGAGATCTTCACATCTGCTGGTAAATATTTATAGACCCAAGAGCTCGTTTCCACGACCTGCTCTGGCAGCTTTTCAAAGGAAAATTGCCGAGAGACTGGACTAGGACTTGGCGGATTAGCAGATAACTCAGGACTTGCAAGATGTCTATTCTGTGGAATGTTAGAGGAAGAGCAAGGGGTTCTGGCATTTAAACTTTGCCTGGAAAGACCTGAGGTGAGGTCAATATCCTCGAAGAATAATTTAGCTATTTATAAATCAAATTTATTATTTATAAAGAAAGAAAATGTATTAATTTATGAATTATAATATTTAATTGACGTTCTGCTTATGGATTGTAAGATGTTTCGAATCCTGGTAGTGGTTTATTTTAACTTTTATAAGTAGTTTTGGGGAAAATTATAATAAACACTTATAAATGAATAAGAACCTCCCAATAAAATATTTTCTAATATAAAACCCATTATACTTCTGACTGAGGTAACTAACAGATCAAAAATATCATCGATAAGCCCCTTGGAATCGCAGTTCTTTTTAAATCTCCAGCACAGTTACCCAGTTGGACCGTTAAATTGAAAGTTCGTTAACTTCTTCACTTGGCTAGAGTCCAGGAATCCCGAGGATTGTGGACATAGCGCGGATCAGAGTCGTAGTCGGAGTCCGATTCGAAATCGTATTTAGTTAAACCAAAAGCCTAGCGAACGCCCGAGTTGTCTTCACTGGCTAAAGTCTCGATGCAAACTGATTTAGCGGAAAACTTGCAGGAGTTCAATAGCATAGAAACAGAAAGAAATGCGATTTATTTGCTAACCAGGTTGGCAAATAACCTGGGTGGGAGCACGCGGAGCAGGAGGAGGCGGCAGCAGCTCCAGGGAGCTGCTGGCCTGCCAAGTGGAAAAAAGTGGAATAACAAGAAGCAACCAAGCGGCCGCCGCCACCACCGTCGACCATCGTCGGCTCATCGGCAACTCGTTTGTCCAGAAACCGAAGAAGCAATAGAAGTAACTCAACCGTCGTCGTCAGTCGACCAGGCCAGGAGAAGAAGCCGCAAATTGCCACGCGCGGCAAGAGCTGGAAAATCGGTTGGAAAAGCGGGAGTTTGGACAGTGTGGGGGAGAAGAGGGTGGCGGTATGCGGGTCTTGCCACGGCTTACTGCAGTTGCTACATGGAGAAAAAAGCGTTGGGGAAGTGATAAAATATCACTGATCATCACTGTCATTGTTTCCTAATTTTTTAGCTCTGTTTTTCATGTATTTTTTTTCTAAAAGTAAAGGAACTTGATTTTGATCTCTTAAAGTTTATAATTAAATATTTCTATTCATAATTTTTAACTGTATTCAATAATATTGGTCATATTTATAAGAGAATCATATTTAAGAGCTTTTTAAGTAAGCACAAACTTTGTTTTCTTTTAAGAAATTAAGACGATGTTCTCTATTCCTTGGACGTTTAAAGGTAGCTTTTTCTACTCATTGCTGAAACACTATATAATGCATAATCTAACATTAGGAAAGTGTTAAATATTTTTCCTGCGTGTACTGTCTAACATTGGGTTCGGTTTCAGGTTGCAAAAACGCGTGCGTTGGCAATAGTTTTTTTTTTTACTCAAAACTAAAAGAAAAGAGAAGAAAAACACCAGAAAACTTATGCAGTAATGGTGATAATGACGTGGATAATGAAGATTTGTCTATTAGATAAGAGCCAAAACCAGACTGCATTTTATTTTGAACTTTCGTTTGGCGTTAAATTAAAGTGCGAGTTAATTGTGTAACATAAAAATGGATTTCAATGTATCAATTAGGAGTCGAGAATTTGTTTTTATTGATAGCCAGAAAAACATTTGAAAAGATCCCCTCATCCCATCAGCTTCGATTGTCTCTGGGGTTCAGTCAACTCAATTAATGGTTGTTCTCGAACCCAGATAAGGCCAGCTAGATAATCAAGCGTGTTGATAATGTTTTTGTTTTCCTAAACTCTGCAAACAATTGAAATCTGAGTCAGTGGACTCTATGGGAGATTCGGTCATCAATGGCGCTGCAGAAAAGCCAACAAAGGCGCCAATTGAATTTGATTTAAATCAATTTACGAGTAGATTGCTTGCAGCAGCACAAAGCACAGTTTAGGGGAGGGGTCTCTGGTGGATTTCCATCGATGACCCACGGGCCCTGAACTTGATTTCGAGAGAAAAAGTGAAAGTAAGAGTGGAAATGGAATTTAAAATATATTTATAGGTCAACTAAAACTGGTCAAGGGAAACCAAAGGGTTGGAAAGGAGCCAAAACTGGATATAAAAACTAATTTCATTTAAAACTATTCTCTTAGAGTCAAGCCTAAAGTTGGAGTATCGAACTTCGAGATTCTTTAGAAGTTATTCCAAATTTCAAACTTACCTTCAGTACAATTGATAGACTGCTGGCCGTTGCTGACTCGGAGAAGACGCTGTCATGTGACTGCGACAGAGTCTCCCGGGAGTAATCTCTGTAAGCGAAAACCAGAAACATGAGTTAACTATTACCAAAATAAAAGGTGTTATAGGCTCACCCGTCCGCATCTAGAAGACGACCCTCGCTGAGGCTCCGCTGGCTGTCGGAGATGTCGGCAGCTCCACCGGCGCCCGAACCCGATCCGGATATGGATCCACCCTCCATCTCCTGCGAGGAGTCACCTACGCTGCGGAGAAGACGCTGCTGTATGCGCTGCTCTGCAAAGTAGCTGCTCCTACTCATTCCAAGGGAGTCCACTGGAAAGACGGCCACTCCACGCTGGGCCATGGCTTCCTGCTGGGCTTGGGATGGCGACTGAAACTGGCCTGGATTCTGGTCCAGACTGTGCTGTGCTGGCGCCTGCTTCCCGGTCCGCTTCTTGCCCAGGAGCACGCTTAGCAACTCATCGCGGTGCGAGCCGTAGGACTTGGACTTGGGCAGCGACTGTGTCTGGTAGTTCTGCTCTGGCAGCTGCTGAGAATTTAGTGGTGATCCTGGTGCACCTGAAGCTCGCAGATTCTTCTCACTGCTGCTACTGGCCGGCGGAGGGAGAGTATTACAGGATCCTGGTCCTATACCAATACCCGGAGATGGACTGTCTGCGGAAGTGTTGATGGTGCGTCGGCGGAAGATGCGGCGGAGATTGCGGAGTGGATGGAAACGGCGACGTTTCTGCTGCTGCTGATTTTGGTCTGGAACAAGACAAGAAGGAAGATGAGACACGTCCTTTGAGCTTACAACATTTTCGGTCTATTTAGGTTGAATATTTTTTTTTGTTTTTTTTTTTATAGAGTTCATATAGGAACTCATAACAAATCTGTGGTTGGAAATAAATATCTGACACTCTTGCGTGACGTAACAAGGCATAATGATGTCAACCGGCTTTCCTTCTCGATTGACAGGCGGCATAAATCTACCAGAGTGAGAGGAAGGTCTCCCAAGGGATTATATCTTCACACTTCCAAGCGGGTATTCAATTATCAGTCCCTGAATTCGATTATATTATCATGGAATCTGAAGTGTACTCCCTCTCCCACTAGATTGTAAATTGTAAAACAATTTATCCATAAATAAAACCATTTGAATATAAACATAATTATCAAATTCTTCAGTGCTTCCGAGGAAGTAAAGTCATATTTCTAGACGCCACTTAACTTCCGCCGTTACTCAGCTGTTGAGCCAATCAATTGTTAATAGAATTTTTCCGTCATTGGGTTACACTTAATAGTAGAGCGATAAGAAGTAAACAATAAATGGGCGAAACCGAAACGAATCGCACCCCAAAACATGACCATAAATAGGCAAAAGCCCGAAGACCCCTCAATGAATGAAAGGCCCAAAGAGGAATGATAGCAAGTCGTCGTGTCGCTGATGGGGAGTTCCAGTAAACCCGATTGGACACCACGTGCACTCGACAAGGTCATAACTTATCTCTTAAAGCCAAGTAAGTATATATGAAGATTTACACAATTTCTAGGGCAACAAAGATCTGACATCAAGAGTATAATTGGTTAAAGTTATTATCGAATTGCGGGTTGGTCTTTTGTGGCTATGGCCTTGACGGTCGTAGAACTCTATAATGTTTATTCTCCCATCAATGGCCGATAGCAAAGAGAAAAAAAGAAAAAGAGCGATGGCTGGTAATTCCTTATCGATCACCAAGGAATGTTGAGTACATATGTAGGTACAAGAAAAGTACTATATCATGTATTGGAGCTAAGTGATGGTCATGAAACCTCCTACCATATGTAACCTATTAAAGACAAAAGTCTGGTGGTAACCCCTTTGGAAAGTATGGCTCATCACTTGGCTTTTACATCTCTCAAGAGTGACTCATTGTCTCTGTGTGTCATTGCCACAAATGAAAGTTCCCTTTAAGACAGAGACCCGTCTTCTCCGTGGAAAGTGTACATACCTACCATATACTAATTAGAGAAAAGAACCACAACCAAACGGAAGTACAAGCATTTTCGAAAATAAAATCAAAGAACGCTGCCAAGAAAGCTCCGTTCGACCTCTAATCAAAAAGAAAAATAAAATATAAGCGCTGCTCAAATGCCGGTCACGTTTTGGGGCCGCGACACGCGAACGCCGAAAGATACTGCAGATATATGTATAAATGAATACCAAACAACGGACTACTATATAGTCCGTGTGTAGTCATGGCTACGAGCATTCCCCATTTATGCTTGATTTTAATGATTAATTTCACCTGAGTTGGGGCTGGTCACCAGAGCTTACTCATGGGAAAAAGAAGTACGCATAGTATATAAATATTACCCCCGCTAACACGTCATTCTATTTATTGCCTTTTGGGGTGTCGTCTGGCTGTCTGCTGCTGCTCTCTCGAAATTGCTCAGGGACCTTGCTAATGGAATTTTAACCGCCGAAGGGGAGGCAACACCCTCGCCAGTGACAATTGTTTATTTATAGAATGCCTAATTGGGTCAGCCGTCGCCACAAGCTGCATTTCTTTGAGCCTGACAGAGAGAGTGTGTGTTCTGAGTCCCTAATGAAAAGCGTCTTCTTCTGTAATTGAAAACTTTGAGTTTGAGTATAAGTTTGAGCCGCGATGCTGCCTGTGATTCACTTAATGAGGCAATCCCCGTGATTACATCAGCATTGTGCGCGGGATACATTATTTCTAATTTATCTAAAGTCTATTGAGCAAGATTTGTTATTACTTCGAGTCCCGTATTCCGTATTGTCTTCTTTTGTGTGCTGTCATCAGTTTGGGTTTCGTTTTCCGCGAATGTGTTAGTGAGTGTGGGCGAAATGCTCGTCATTGTCGGTTTTTTGGCTTGGCTTTGGTAATTCATCAAAACTGATTTGAGTCTTTTCAATTTGGCAACATGATGCCTCCTCAGATTAAGCGCTCTTACGAGTGCTCACTAGGAAGCTGAGGTAGATAGGTTCGATATTAAGTATCAAAATATCGAAGATATCGGGAGGAGCTAAGACAAAATCTTATATAAATATTTCAGTAGAAAGAGCAAAAATATGATTGGATCTAAACATTTCTAAACACATCTAAATATTTTAAGTTTCACAATATGTTTCAATGAGTATTACACAATTTTGGTAACATAACACCGATAAAATCATCAATTATCGAAATAAAACAAAACTTATTCCACGCCTAAGGGAAGAAAAGAGAATTGAGCAATTATTAGAAATCAGCCAAAGGATGACATATGACTAGACCCTAGCATTTAATTGAGAGTTTTCAAAGCTTAAAGTAAATTTTACATAATCCCCGATAACTACATTAATTATCGAAATGTATTGCTCCCCATTCCACACCTGATGCAAGTACCCGGTGCGTGGGCATTCGGAGGTGTTCAAGTGACACCAATTCGCTTTCGATTCTGAATTTGCAATTCCAAAAAGAGGTTTGGCAAGTGGGTTCGTTTATTAATTAATCATTGGCACAAACGTTGCCCCACACTCTCTCAACATGCAAATTGTGAAAACGAAATGGCGAACTACACAGCTTTTCAGCCGAGTTGCAGTAATTGGAGACCTTTGGCGAGCGGATGTGAGCTCGGCTTGGACTGCTGGCCTATTGGATTGGGGAAGGTCAAGTGGACCACGCCCACATCCCAGGCACCAGCTCCCCAGCTCCCAGTCTGGCCGTGTGGGCAGCTTATCCGCTTAACAAGTGCTGAGTTCACTTGTGCGGAATAAAAATAGAAAAACACCCAACATGGTAGAGAACCAAGAACCCGAAGGCCCGAAGAGGTAAACAAAGGCACCAACAATTGCACAATTCTTTGGACAAATAACTCTTAGAAGCGAACAGGTCTCGGGGCCTTCAAAAAGTTGGTAAGCATGTAAGTTGCAGTGTGCTGTAAGCCTCGAGAATCGAATGCGATGCCAATGGATTAGCCAAGGTTCGTTGAGTTCGTTGGTCAAAGAGTTCAACATGGCGTATGATTAATTACATCAACACTGGCAAAATAATCTCCAAGACTGAAGCGTAATTCTATTTCATATAAAAAGTGATGTCAAACACAAATATCGCTCGAGTTGAAGCCATATTATACGGGTATTTGTGCCCATATAGATTAGACAAAGTACTGGAATAGCTATAAATAAATGGAGGTGTACTAGAAAGCTATCAGGCAAGTATTGACGATTGCAAAAGAACAAGAAATATGCGCAGAAAGTAATCCCCCTTGATTACAATAAAAACTTGTAGTACTTAACTTTTGTGTATATAACTTCTTATAACATTTTATTTTATAATTCTCCTTGATTTCATTTCTACTAAACTGCTTTTCTTCGCTGATAGATATGAAATATATTATTAAAGTGATATAAATACTAACTTTTTAACCAAGTAAAGCGTGTTAATTAAAAAAGTAATCTTGTTTTTTACAGTGACTGCGTAAAATGGATAAACCTAGCTGCTTTTCACACCTGCCTTTCCTATGTCCCTTCATTTCTTAGCCATTTTATATAAGAGATCAGACCCTATCAGTCGCGATCTGTTTGGCCAAAAAGCAATGGCAGACGTCCCGAAAGCCAGAAGACGTTAACTGCAATCAGTTTGGCGCTCTTATCAGTCTTTTTGGCCTGGTCGAAAGGCACTACCCTTTGTGTTCGCACTTCAAATCACAACAACAGCATGCGTCGCACCAATATTGATTACACAATTCATGGCACTTCAATTAGAGGCGTCTGGCCAATTGCCTCAATTGGGTCTCTCTCCGAAGCCTCCGCCTCATAACGAGGTTTCTTTTTAGGCTGATGGGTTCGTTCCCCCAAAATAATGTCAACTTACATAATAATCCCTGCCTTTATGGGGCAAGTGTGGATTGGGCTAAGCTTTACATTCATTGGGCAGTTTAATTGGTTCGCATTATATGGTACATATTCCATTTGTTTTGAGCGTGATATCATTGAAAACTCTTCGTTCTAGTCCAAAAAATACCCCACAAATACAATACTTTTTATTACCTGTTTAAATACGAGCCGAAAATAGCGGCAGATGTTTTTTATTCAACTGCCAAAAATTCCAGGAATTGTTTACCCCGCTGATTGTTTTGTTGAAACAAGCTTGTTTCAGTTGGAAGATACAATATGTTGCACATATATTGATTGATTGAATTTCAATTCAACTTCACTGCACACATTACACAACTTGACGACTAGCTCCAAATTGGGTTTTCCTTTTGCCAATATTATTGATTAAACTTTCTTGACTCTTTTGTGTAATTCGGATTCGGGCTGATCGGGACACGCTGCGAGTGCGAGTGCGAGTGCGATTTCGATTGGGTTTTGCGATTGCAATCGGCGCACAATTCAATTAGTGCAATAACCGGCGAACGCGTTGTGTCTCCACCACCTGCACAGGTGGAGCGGAGCAAACAGAATGAATTGAATCAATGGGACAGCGAGAAACGAAATCGAAAGAAAAAAAAGCGGAAAAAACACAGTCGGATTCCCGCTCGCGGCAAAACTGAAACTGAAATCTACGAAGCGAAAAAGCCGAAGCGACCCCACAAAAAATGTACACAGAGACGGAAAACCGAAACCGAACTGAACCCGGCCAGAGTGTATTGACGGCAACGAGTGGTAGTACGGGTATCGGCTTATTAGCCAGCTTGCGTTGCCAAATCGAACTGATTAGCGTTTCTTGGCCCGCTGCAGGTGACGGTGTGTGCTGGCTTAACAGAGAGCTGTTAGGTGAATAACAGCAGGTACAGTGGGCCATATTGAATGATTTAAACAGGAAAACTCAAGACAATTAAAACTTAATAACAGGAACATTTATTAAGTGTGTTTAACATGTCTGTGTATTTGAAATTAAAAGATTTTCATGCATCACATTGATAACCATTTCCAAAAGTATTCGCTTTCATGTATATTGGATTTTGCGATGCCAGAACAATGTTTTAACAAGTATCTTCCTCTCATGTAGATCCAGAGCAGTCAAGGAGCACCAAATCCCATTAGCGAAGTCTTCTGGCTTCGCGTTCGGACTCCACCAGGGTGAGAATGTCGCCCACACGCACCGGTCCCTTCACATTGCGGATGATCTGCCGATTCTGCTCGCCAAGGAACTCCACTTTGACCTGGGTACACTGGCCCTGAGAGCCGGTGCGTCCGAGGACCTTAATCACGCGTGCCCTGTAGGGCGCTTGTCGTTCACATTTTCACTTTTTAAATTTACCACTTCAATTTAAAATTCCCGCCAGACTTTAAAGTTGCCGCCAGGAATAAAAATGCCAGATCAAAATTGGTCCAGTGGTCCAACACTGAAAAGACGTGTTCGATAATTATTTTTGAGTAACTCTAGTCCTACACTTTTTCGATAAACCAGCCTGGCTTCGTGAGGCATTTCGATTATTCGGTCTTTCCGTTTTGGACCTTAGCCGAGAGAAGACCGTTCGCTCTTGAACATATTTTCCTCAGTGTTTATACCGAAACCAAATCTTGGAAAATATCAGACATCCTCAGCCTTTTATAAGGTTTTCTTGTACCATTGGGTTCCTGTTGATTAAAGGAAGAAAATTCTTGAAATCCAGTTTACTCCTTCACGTGGCTTACGGCCCAGGAAAATTTCTGCCCAGATTTTCGTCTGCCTCGTGGAAAATTCAAATCGAGTTTACTCCTTCACGTGGCTTACGGCCCAGGAAAATTTCTGCCCAGATTTTCGTCTGCCTCGTGGAAAATTCAAATCGAGTTTACTCCTTCACGTGGCTTACGGCCAAGGAAAATTTCTGCCCAGATTTTCGTGTGCATCGTGGAGAATTGAAGTCGAGTGTCCTCTTCCTATTGGTTCCCGTTTTGCTGGGAAAAGTGTATACAGCGCCACCAACGTGATCGTCAGGATTTTCTTCAGTTTTCCACATTCACCAGAAAACATCAAACAAAAAACTGATCATGAAAGTGAACATAAAACTATAATTCTGGTCCAAACAATTCTGTACAAATTCATGCACGTCCGTGCCAACCACATAGTGCATCCTGTGTCTCACATACATACATAGTGAAGCCCTCTGCTGAAAGTGCACACGT
>VNJQ01002372.1:0-40715 GCA_008042515.1 Drosophila truncata
CGTAATATTATTATTATAATTTAATATTATTCTTATAAAATATATGAATATGATTACAATTCGCTTTTTCTAAGATCCTACAGTGAATTGTATATACATATTTAATATCATTTACTGAGGGATCTTGCGAAAAACGAACGGTAGACTATCTTCAAGTAATAAATTTAAAGTCAAAGATAACAAAAAAATAAAATAAAAGTGAATAAGAAATACGTGTCATAATATTATTATTATAATTTAATATTATTCTTATAAAATATATATATTTGATTACAATTCGCTTTTTCTAAGATCCTACAGTGAATTGTATATACATATTTAATATCATTTACTGAGGGATCTTGCGAAAAACGAACGGTAGACTTCCTTCAAGTAATAAATTTAAAGTTAAAGATAACAAAAAAATAAAATAAAAGTGAATAAGAAATACGTGTCATAATATTATTATAATTATGTTATTCTTATAAAATATATGAAAATGATTACAATTCGCTTTTTTCAAGATCCTACAGTGAATTGCATATACATATTTAATATCATTTACTGAGGGATCTTGCGAAGAACGGACGGTAGACTTCCTTCAAATAATAAAATTAAAGCCAAAGAAAGCAAAAAAAAAATAATAAAAGTGAATAAGATATGCGTGTTATATTATTATTATAATTATGTTATTCTTATAAAATATATAAAAATGATTACAATTCGCTTTTCTCAAGATCCTACAGTGAATTGCATATATATATTTAATATCATTTACTGAGGGATCTTTGCGAAAAACGTACGACTTTCTTCAAATAATAAATTTAAAGCCAAAGCAAACAAATACCTAAAATAAATGTGAATAAGAAATGTGTGTTATATTATTATTATAGTGATGGTATTCTTTTAAAATATCTGAATATGATTACAGTTCGCTTTTTCCAAGATCCTGCAGTGAATTGTATATTTAATATCATTTACTGGTGGATCTTGCGAAAAACGAACGGTTAACTTCCTTAAAAAAATATACAATTACATAAGTGCATAAGAGTGTTTTTATAGTACTCAAAAAGACATCAATAATTTAAAATGTATAAAAAATGCCAGGGAGCACGTAAGTGTACTAACGCCACTCATTACTTAGCGAAGCTCTACTGTACCAAACAACGACTTTATAACATCCTCCACAAGTTCCGTCGCACATGGTGCTTATCTGGGGCGCTGGAGGCAGGTCTCCTAGCTAGTGCCTAGGTCTCCCGATTATATGACCGTGTCATGATCCTCGTCATTGGGGGACAAGAAAGAAACTGCTGTTGCCGTTGCTGCCGCTGCGACCATATTTATGGGTCGACACACCCACCTTGGTCTTTGTACCCGAGCAAATATTCAAAAGAACAAAAAATAAAAAACAAATAAAATGCCAAATGGCAAATAAAATGTGTGAGCTCTTATCGGTGAATTGTAAACGGCGCAAACGAGCTAGAATTCGGACCACTCCAGATGATGATTGGGGGGACTAAAGGTCTACCGCCAGTCCAGATCGATATTGTATTCCGTTTATAATTGGTATAGTTAAGGTAAATTTTCTTCTGTTTACGATAATGAGTTTGACGCTCCCCACCCAGTAAATAGGGTGACAAAACTAGAAAATAATATTAATTAATTTTCTAAATATTGTATTTATAGCTCTAGCAGCTGATAATTCGCCAAAGCCAAAGGTTGAGCTCAACCATGATAAAGCAGGACTTGAAATCTGGATTATTTTGAATGAAAACAAGGAATAACTATATGGAATCGAAGTTGGAATACTCTTCTGTGTCCTTGTTTTTATATTAAAATATTAATATTTGCAACAGGTATTTATATTATATTATATTACAAGATTATTTTAATTCTATAAATATCTTCTTGCTTTAATATTGAAATATTCATTATTTTTCAACACGTATTTATATTATATTTTATTAGAAAGCATTTTAAGTACAGTAATAATATAAATATATAATAAGTATAAATACTTATAATTGCCTATAAAGCAATATACCCATGAATTCTATAAATACCTCGTTTGTATATATATATATATATAATAATCCGGAACAGAGTCGAGCCTTTCACTTGGTTCGCTCTGACCCCTGGACCCCACCGAACCACAAACCCCGAAATCAATGAAATGGAAGTTCCCCAGACCTAAAGATAAACCAGCAGCATTATCAAAGATGGTAACTCACGGCAACGTAATCCTCGATCGGCGTCATGCGCGTCACAGGTCCCGGACAGCCTTGGAACCTTTTAATGCCCACCGGGTGAGGTGTGCAGTTACGACATCTTACACCCTGGACTTTACCAGCTTGGGGTTCTCTTTCCTTGTTGCCCGTTTGACGGCCTGTCAACATCACGCCCGAGGGCTTATACTTGAGGGCCGGGGTTCCTGCCGCCTGTCACTTGCCGGCCAACTATGCGCATTTCCTCCCGTAGGAGAAACGTCTCAGACAAGACTCACAGTGGGCTGGGATTTATTTGAATAGTAGATAAATGTATTATTTTGGAAGATTTTCAATGCTAAGTTTTTTTTTAGGTTTTCAAGTTAATGGTTTTAAAAATTTAACGTTGATTAGATTAGTAAAATTTTCTTGGCTCGTATTTCGAATTGTTGTTTTAGTATTATTAAGTAACGAGCAAATTCAATTTTAATTAAGCTGTTATCGTTATGCCTCTTGCCAAGTAGAATTTATTGATAACATTCGTAGAGATAGACTATTGATTTTCAACTCCAAGTACTTCAAAAATTTAATTTAATATTAAAAATTAAAAGCAAATATATAAAATAAAAATAAAATAAAAGAGAGAGAGAGAGAGAGAGAGAGAGAGAGAGAGAGAGAGAGAAAGGATTATTAGATAGAAAGAAGAAAGAGATAGAAATAGAGATATAGAGATAGAATATATTACCAGAGACAGAGAGAGAGAGAGGCAGTGATTGTCGTGGCCATAAAAAAAGTAGCCACATTTTGCAAAACAATTGTATGCTCGTAACGCATCTTACTACTATAAAATGTCTTTGTATATACTATATACATAGTTATAATGATAGAGAAAGATTATAAGCCAAGGGAAAGAGAAGGAATAAAAGCTTAATTATTATTTAATTAATTAATGAATTATTATTAAATAACTTAAAATAAAATTAAAATCCATGGCTATAGCTGCTGCAGTTTTCTCCCCGTGTTTCCACTCATTTGCAGCCAGGAAAGGAGCCCCCACGCGTCAAATCCGATTCGTCCCACGGTGGCTGGCGATGACAAAATCAAATTCTAATCGCCGCCGCCGCTATCATAATGTATTTATGAGGTTGTGTTCTGTTTTCCTTTTTTTTTGTGTATTTTTTTTTTGCGTGCGCTTTACGTATACGTAATACGGCTCTGATCTTGATGCTTGCATATGTGTGAGTGTTTGTGTTTGTATGTATGTGCGGATGTCCGTGTGCATACAAGTGTTCATATGTACATACTTACATATATTATTTGCCCCTGATAATCGCGCCTGCGACGACAAAACTAATTACAACAACAGTAAAGCAAATACAATGGTACAAAAAACAAAAAAATTGCCTTATCAAAACGGCAAATGCAGCAACAACACACGGCATAAGCAATAACGCTGAGGCAAATACGCGGCCAAAAAGGCAGCGAAGGTGGAAGCAGCGCTAGCGGCAGCGGCAGCGGCAGAAGTGAAGCCAAAAGACCAAAATAACACGCACACTGTGACAAAAGCAGAGCACTTTTTTTTTTTTGCCTGCAAGTGTGCGTCGCAGTAGCCTGCGTGTGTGTGTGTTTGATGTGTTGTGTTTGGGTGTTTAATACTATAATTCACAAAAGTGTTCAGCTCAGTTCGCGCTGGTGAACGTAACGGAAAAGTCGTCGCCTGTTGAATATATTCTATTTACTCGATACACTCGGCCCGCTGCCGCCTCCTTGTTTTGTTTTAGCTTTTTTGTTTTTGTTTTTGTTTTTATGTTTTGTTTTGAACTTTATACACACTGCAATGTGAGAAGCGACATACGAAGAGAACTAAGAACTAAGGCGCGCAACAATAACGCAACAAAACAACAGCAGAAGTAACAACAGAAGGAGAGAAAAATCATTTACAAAAATAAAACGTACGGCCCCAATAAAAAAAATATATATCTATTCGAGTGTGTGTGTGTGTGTGTGTATCTGTGCGTGTTTTAGCATTTGTATTTTAGTTTAGTAGCAATTAGCACTAGAGCAAACCAAATGATATTTTCTATTTTGTATTATTTTTTTTTGTTCACCCAAAGCGCGCGCTTTCCACGAGACACGTGCTCGGAATCGGGAATATATAGACGCTAAAGATATATGTACATATATACATATATATGTGTACATTTTTGTATAGCATAGCGGTCAAAAGAGTTGTTTTTGAAACAAATAATATCAAGAAACATACAAATTTCATATGTTATCAGATTATATTATAGAAAAGACAAAGAAAATCAACTACAAAACATGTTGGTGTTTTTAAAATTAGCCAAATTTAAACAAACCTTTTATGAATTTGATATCTTTTCTTTTTAAATATTTTATATTGATTCTTTTGTTTATATATATATTTTTTTTTTACAAAATGTCGTTTATAGGTCATTTATAAAATATTAAGAATAAAGGGTAATTTAATAATTATAATAAATAATTTAAAATCCCTATATATTATAAATTAATTTTCTACGAAAGAAGTGTTATAAACAAAAATCATAAACTTTACAATACCCATAAAAAGTGAAATAATTAAATTACATTTTTTAAAGAAAAATATTGATAATGACAGAAAAGTCACGTTTTATATAAAAAAAATAAAATAAATTCAACTTAAATACCTAAAGTCGAACTATACTTATAGAAATAATTTATTATTTTTAATTTTGAGTCAAATTACGTAAGATAACTTCTTTAAAAACATCCTCATCATATAAAAGGCTTGCGAAATTCAATGAAACTATGTTGAAATCACTTTAACCATTTTCACTTTTCCAAACGTTGTACCGGTGCATACGTGATGTTCTCCTAACCATCAATCACACATCAATCAAAGTCTCGCCTTTGCCTTTTCTTTCCTCTCGGCCAACATCAGCGATTATGGCTTACAGGGGGCACTACAGTGGCTACCAGGAGTAGACAGACAGCCATAAATGTTTTTATTGCCCCACGGGCATCCCCACAAACATTGCTCTGTCTTTTTATAGAGTGCGAAGAGTATCGTATACTGCGGTAAGCTCTAATTATACAGATGTTTGTTTTTAGCTTTAGACGTCTTAAAAACGTCTTGTGAGTCTTAAGCGTCTTAAATGACGACGATGATGACAACGGCGTAGCGTGTTAATCAACACTCACTACCATATGTGTCCGTACACAGCAATTTTGGCGAAGTTTTATAATAGAATTTCCGAAAAAAAAAGAAACCCCTTCTAATCTAGGAATTTATAATTGTACGAAACAAACTTTAGTTGAGAGTGTGTTTACAGTCGGGAGTGTAGCGTTATCAAGCCTTTCCCTCTGAATAATACTGAATGAACAGGAAACGGCAGATCGATCAGCGATCAAAGTTTAGTCATGGAATAATCACACCATCTGTTTGATCGAAAAATAGGCGAAAATGTTCCTTAAAATGCTGAAAAGTTGTAACAGAAAACGAAACTGAAACTGAATTGGTTTACCTGACTTTAAATTAAATACGAATCAATTTTGTAATTGAATTTTAATTGTGATTCTAATACTAGTTAAAGTTTTTAACAAGAAACCTTTTAGTAATAATGTCTCACAGGGCAGCACGCTAGTACTATATTATAAATTCAATAATGATATTTAATTCTGTCATATGCCATCAAAACGATATCAGCTGCGTGGTGTTGCCTGCGGTGTCATTGGGAATGACAAACAATTAAATAGGTCAACAATACCCTGAGAGCTTTACTTGAGGAAGGAGTATAAAGCGTGTATTTATTATATGCTTTTATATTATTATAATTAATAATCTTTAAGAAGATATCTACGAAGGTCTTATTTGGACAAAAGCTATTCTTACTCATCAGTTACTATCAGTTACGTGAGCTCAAAAATCATCACGTGTGCCTGTGCTCCTGCTTTTCCTGTTGCCCACATTTGCCACGTGCTAGCCTGATCGATTGTCCATGGTCCGATCGCTGTTGAAATGGCATTGAAAAATTCCATAGCCCTCCTCAATGGTCGTCGTTATCCATGTTCTGTGCATATGCCAACATTTTCCCGCAGATCGATAACAAAAGAGCCGATTCACTAGGTGGCTTAAGGTCAATTAGCGGCAATTATAAATATATGTATGTTATATCGTATTGGTATCGGTGCGAATCGTGGTTGTGATAAGCCAAGTCAAAAGTCTGCTCTTGCCCACTGTGTCTTGCTTGTTACTGATTGCCGGACAATTAAAACGCTGTAAAATTGATATTTGAGCAGCGTTTTAATAGCCGTGCGACCTTTAGTACACACAGTTGTCCGTCCGCCTCTAGTATATATCGCAAATAAAGCGAACTTTGCCAGCGGATCTTATCTTCTGCTTCTGCTTCTGCTCGCGAATCGCTTCGGTTTGACTCGGTTCAGCTGCTGGAGCAACAACACTGGGTCTCCAGTCAGACAGAAGTCAGTCGGGCTTCAATAGGGCGAGTAAGCAAGCAAAACACCCAATCGGCGGTCGGTACACATAAAATAAGAACGGACATTCAGTTATTCTATTAAAAAAGGGAAATTTCAATCTCTTAACCGGCACTTAACCGGGAGTTAAAAAGCCAAAAGACATACTTCCTGACTATTAAAAGTGTATTTAAGTGTTAAATTTATGACCACCGAAACCATAGGTTAAATGTTATATATTTAACCGAGAGTTAAATATTCCGCTAAGCTAAATTCAAAACTTTAACCGGGAGTTATAAAGCCAAGAAAATGTGCATCCCTTTCCCTCTCTGTTAACCTTAGTGCTATCTTAAATTTATTGACATCGAAACTGTATCTTACATTTTATATATTAAATTTTATATAATTCGATTTTAACCACCAGTTAAATTTTTTACTTAGTGAAGGTGTATGTTAGGAATAAATTTTTCCTGTGTAACCATGGGCCTGAAAAGGGGAAACTCTGCTTGTACTGGCACCTCGTGTTGCGGATATCTTTGCTGGGCAACAATATAATTATTAATTAGAAGATACCGGCGGAGGGCGCCCTGTGCCTTATCACATGGCTGGCACCACCAAAATGATCTCATATAAAGCCCAGGGCCCGGCGATAGCTGGGTATTTTGCGGTGTCTTTGCCGCAAGTAGTATTTACGACGAACTCATTGCTGGTCAGCAAACTCTCGGATACGAAATTCCGAAAAGGAAAATCAAGCCACAGCTCCAACAACTCGCTCGATAAGGCGGTGCGGTGCGACGCGGCGCTCTCTCGGCCGATCGACAACAAACGCACCCATTGAGGTTTTTTTATTTTTTATATAATGGGTGTTAAGTCGGTATTATTTACTTAGTTGTTGCTCTTCTGGCAGTCACGTTTCCAGGCATATTTCCAAAAATATCTGACTTGGAAAGAAATCGGAATCGGAATCGTTTAGCGTAAGAAGAGTGAGAGTTGCCCAAAATATCACTGATCGGCTGATCGGTCAGTTGAGGTTCAGCCTTTCGTTCCGCCGTCTCGCGTAGCTCTGAGACAGTTCAAAAAAAAAAAAAAAGAGGAAAAATACAATCGCAAAGCTCAATTGAGACGTAATCGATTGTCGAACAACACGGACAATCGGTTCTGTGTGCAAATCAATTCAGTTCGAGTTCAAATATTGACTAGTTTGTTCCAGTTCTTTATTTATTATTATTTTGAATGCCGTGAAAGTGGTCAGCCGCCAGTGGAGGAGGTTATTATGATATTCCTCTTTTTTCCCATTATATATACTAATTAGTGCAAATCAAATCTAGGTGCTTAATGCTTTAATGATTATGTATGTTTGTTGGGTGTGAAGTAATCCAGTGACTGACTATAAAATAAAATGTGTTTCATGCAAATAGCTAAGCTCCATGATAAAATAATTTATGCAAAGCTAAAATATATAGCAAAGAGCTGGGGCTTATGGTGAAATATTGCACGTGGTGGAAGAGATAAATAAATTGTGAATGAGTTTGAAAGTGACTCGAATGTGAAATGGTTAAAAAAAAGAGAATATATTTAAAGCGAGTGTACGAAACACATTCAGAATCGCTCACAAGTCGGCAATGACATCAGTTCAATTTATATAATTATGAGAGTGATTTGTAAATTAATTGTGATTACCGTAGTTAGTTGGTTATTATCTCATAAATAATCTGTGATTATAAAGTTGTTTAAGAAAAAAAAGGTGGTTATTTTAGAACTTATTTAAGAACCTTCATGTTTATAACAAAACTGAAGCTGTATATGTTTTAGTTTTCCTAAAAAATAACACTTAATAAGTGATGTTTGTGTGAAATGCAAAGAAAACGTAATAATTTATATACAATTTAATTAGAATTTATGTCAACCAAATTTAACCTTTTTTTTTTTAATCTTTGACAGAGTTTCCCCACTGTTTCCCAAAAACCTGCTCTCGCCCAGCCATCCAGGGATGCAACATCCAGACTTTAGACCCAGCGCTAACTTAACCCAAGCCCTAGCTCCTAGCTCCTAGTCCCACTTCCACACCAAGCCCTAACCCAGGCACACGATTCCAAGATGACCGATAATGGGAGCCATCTCAGCAATAACAACAATAACAATAGCAACAACAATAACACGGAGGCATCTAGACTGAGACTGCCCGAGGCCGAGCAAACCGTGCAGCTGCTGCCCAAGAATGGATCAGCGGCCAAGACCAAGATATCACCTCCTCCTCCCACCACCACCACCACCCATTCGCATTCCCAATCCACGCCTGGATCCCATCCGGTGAAGAAGAAGAGGCGCGACAAGAGCGACCTGGGCGAGGACTTTGTGGCGCCCGATGGAGGATGGGGCTGGCTGGTGGCCGTCGCCAGTGGCATCAATATCGTAAGTACAAGCCAACTCTGGCCAGGAGAAGAGTGAGTGAAAGAATGAATTACTGGGTTCTCTGCACTCACTTTGGATAAACTCAATTGAACTTTAAAAGACACTGAAAACTAATATATTTAATTTCCCTACAGTTGGTGACGTTCGCTTTGGCCCAGCAATTTGGCATCCTGTTCCGTGGTCGCATGGCCAGCCTGGGAATATCCAGTTCCGAGCTGACCACCATTATTAACACACAAATCGCTGTGTCTGCATTTACGGGTGAATATATACATTTTAATACAGATATATACATATATACCACTCGATACACTGAGAATATATAGTATACAATCATTATCATTGGACGGATGGCGTATTAAAATTCGCGCTGCATTTATATTTAGCTGCAACGACTTTTGTTTTGCTTAATTTCTGGATAGCAAAATTAGCTATACATATGACACCATCGTCGCTAGATAAAAGTGTATATATATTCATTAAACCGTTTAAAAGCGGGAGACAAAATATTTCTAAAATAAATTTCATCTTTTGAAGCCAATTTAGAGGCTTTAAATATAGAAATATTGCCTCTTTGCTTATCTTTACAAGCTCCATGAACTTGGAATAGCGATAAAAACTGTAGTGTACATAATTTAAATTGGAAAACTGAATATATTCCGCTTCCGGAAATAAACTAAAGTTTATTTCTCGGAAATTGTATGTGAAACGTAGAGTTTTCCTTATCTCTGAAGAAATATTTCTATCAGATTTATTATTGAGTTTCGCAGTGTCTTTAAATAATATCAAAATAAATGTTTTTAAAATTAAATATTTAATTCCCTTCTCCCTTTCCTTTTTTAGGTCTTCTCAATGGCCCGCTCTTCCGCCGTTACACCTACCGAGTGGTGGCCCTTTGGGGCTCCGTGCTGACCTTCGCCGGTCTCTTTTGGATGGTGTTTGCGGACACCTTCACCGTTTACCTGTTGAGCTTCTCAATCATTTATGGATTCGGTCGCGGACTGACGGTGAGCGCCTCCTCGCTGGCCGTTAACACGTACTTCAAAGTGAAGCGGCGCACGGCCACCGCTTACCAGTTTGGCGTGGCAGGACTTGGACCAATTGTCTGCCCCTATTTCGCCACCTACATGCTGCAGGTGTTCGGAGTCCAGGGCACGACCCTGCTCTTTGCCGGCGCCTCGCTGCACACCATTGCCTGCTCGCTGATCTATCAGCCAGTAAAGTGGCATGTGGTGAAGCGAGATCGTGATGCCGAAGCATTGCAGCCGGTGCAACCACTGGCGGAACGGGAGGATCAGGACGAGGATATCATTAAGCATGTGGTGGAGCCTGAGACTCCTGTCTTGCCGCGGGCCAACGATGGCTGGTTCGGATCACGGGCCTCGCTCAACAGCAGTGGGACACGCAATCGACTGAACACCTGGGACAAGACCGAGGGCAATGGCCATGTGGAGCTGAAGCGGCTGAGCAGCAAGGACTCGAATCCGGGCGGAAGGCAGCAGCGTAGCATCTCTGTTAGCCACAGCATTAAGGAGGAGGAGGCCCTGGGCTATGAGACCGAAGAGGAAGACGAGAAGAAGGAGTTCAACAAGGTACACTCCGCCGAACTCACGGAGAAGGAGAAGCAGGAGCTGGAGGATGAGGAGGAGCGCCAGCGACGGAAGAAGCTGCCCTTCTACATGAAGGTTGTGATCTTCTTCGACCTGGATCTGCTGCGGGATATCACGTACGTGAACCTGGCCGTGGGCATTACGCTGATCAACTTTGTGGAGATCAATTTCGCCATCCTGACACCCTTTATCCTCTCCGACCTGGGCTTTAATGCCGATCAGATCGCTCTGGCCATGTCCACACTGGGACTGTTCGATCTGCTGGTGCGTTTCGCCATACCGCTGATCACTGCCAAGATCAACCTGAGCAACCGCACCTTCTTCGTAGTGGGCATCCTGGGCATGTGCATTGGCCGCATGTTCCTCTCGATGACCACCAACTTCTATTGCATGATGGCTATCTTCCTTTGGCTAGGCCTGAACAAGGCCTTCCGCACGGTCTTCTGGTCTTTGATCATACCCAGCTATGTGCCTCTCAAGCGATTGCCGGCGGCTGCCGGCCTGCAACTCCTCATGTCGGGCACCTTCTCCATGGTCTTTGGACCCCTTATTGGTGAGTCATCTTTTGGGTTTAGCCATTTGTCTCCTAGTTTTCTCTAATCCGAAATCCCTTTGCAGGCCTGATTCGCGACCACACCAGCTATGCGGTGACCCTCAACCTGCTGAATGCCCTGTGCGTGATGGCCTTTGTGGGCTGGTACCTAGAGGACTTTATACGCGCGCGCACCCGAAAATCGCCACCGGTGAAGACGATCGACTGAGCATGAAAAGGCTCCTCCTGTCTAGTCCAGGACCTACAACAACAACAACAACCATCCATCCTATGTTAACTCTAGCGAAATGTTCTTCTTGTTATCGCCTTTGCCCAGTGTTTTTTTTTTTTACTCTTTATGTTTATGTAAATTATATTCTGCGTGTACATTGTGTATATACTGTATATTCGAGTGTAGCTAATTATTTGTATTAACTATTGATAATTGTTAATTAATATGCATAAGCTGCCAATTTAAAAGAAAACAAAATTTAATGAACCAAACAAGTCTTTTCTTCTCAATGGAGTCTTGGAAGTGTAAGGGGTTATATATCATGTTTATGATGTATAAACATATTACTTGCTGTTTCTATATATCATTTACAAAACCCTTCCCAAAACACTGAAATGCTGCTATTTGTATTTTGCCCTAAGGGCATTAAAACTTTATTATTATTTGGTGTAACGTTGTTCACAATGAAAAGCTATATTTATTTTTATTTGCATACATTTTTACGATAAGGGGATATACATATATTCTTGAATTTATCGAATCGAACAAGTAATACGCATGCAAATATCATAAAACCTTAGTGGTACTTGGTTGAAATATTATATATTAAAATATATATGTATGGTGTATATATTATTATATATTAAAGATACATATGGTTGATATATTTATGTAATATTGGGGAGTATTATCAAATAATAGAATAAGATGCGTAACGCACAGAAATTTGAGAACGTTGCGCCACATATTTTTTATATATTTGCTAAGGTATTACTTAAATCAGGATCTTATTAGTTTTCCAATTTAAAGAGAGTACAGGGCAAGGTTTCTATTTGCATCAAGAGATGAGATCTCTTAAATTAAAGCTTTGTTAAACAAATCGTTGTCTTTGCCCTTTTAGTTATAAACAAAAAATCAAAAAATATACAAATCACAGTCGTATTCAAGTTATGAAAGTATTTATTCATTGTACCAATTTAGTTCCAGGTATCCAAGAAGTAGTTATTTTGGACTCTTTTTTTTTGCACAAAGGTACATCATATTCAAAATCTGAAAAATATAAAAACTAAAAAAAATATATTTTACATTCTTATGAATAATTAATTTTAGACAAGAAAGGAAGCTTACTTCGTCTGGACGAAGTTTATATACCCTTGTAGATTGCAATTGAACTATGAAATTAATAGCGAAATTCTAAAATAATACTGAGTGGCAGAATTTGTTTGAAAATTATAAAAAAAGAAATTATGAAAATATACCCCGCAAGGGTATACAAATTGGTGACAATGTAATTGTTGCGCTTAAAACTACATTTTCACGAATCTGTTTAAATTTGTGGTTACAGATTACATTATTTGAAGTTTTTCGATAGTTTTAACTGTTTTACCCATTACTTTCCAACACGCATGTGAATATAAAGTAATTTCACCCTTGTTTCACTTTTGACCACAATTAATATCTTAAAAAAAGAAACTCTGCCAATGTGTTTATATTCAAATATCCATCTGATGATTAACATATCTATAAACATTTTTCGAAAATTTTCGAGAATGACAAATGGATAGAAAATATACATGTTTATTAAGTTGTAGTTTATATATTTAAGGTAATTAATTTTTTTTAAATAGCATTTTAAGCTCTGTAAGAAACCAACTTCAATCAGTTCGACATTTTTAAGCAGATATCATGTTTAAATAGGTAGCTCTTTATTTAACTATAATCTGCGAATCACTGTAAATTATTTATAATGATATTGGAAATATTTCTTAGCTGTGATTTCCTATCACTCTTCAAATGTCTTGATAATTATTTAAATTTTAATAAATATTTAATAAATTATTAAAATTTTTCATATTTAAAAAAATAATTTATGTATTATTATTAAGTTAACAATAACAAATTTGTACAAGAAAATAACAAACAATAATAAGTATAAAACAAGCATGTTTAACTTTTTAAATATTTTCTTCTATGTTTTGAAAATCCTTTTAAAGTAATCAAAGGTCATGCAATCAATTAATTACTCTATTAATTATTCTACATTTAATTTTTTTTGACATAGACCAAATTTTTAGGCTAAATTTATATATATTAGTAATTTAAAGCTGTGTTTAAATGTTGGCATATTTATTTAAGCAAAAAGAATTACTGAATATTGTTATTTAAATAGGATATACATTTTTTGGGAGTAATACAGATCAATACGTATGAATATCTGTAGGATTCTACCATTGATAAAGTACATATATATAATAAAGTTATATTATTTTTATTATATATTTTTGGGTGTATCATTTCAGGTTTAATTAATTTATTAATTATATATTTATATAATTATTAATTTAAGAAACACTGCAATATATTATATTTAAATTGATTTGGAAATAATCATAGAATTATAGTCCTAATTTTTAAATTTGCAAATATTTGTAATCCTTTGGTGCAACTTTAAATATTATTTATTAAAATTTGTAAAGTTGTTTTTTATGGGAAAACACTAACAAATACTTATAATAAAATGTTGGTTTTATGCTCTTTAAATTAGTTTTTAAAAATGTAATATATATGCAGTTTTATCTTTGCTAATATACAAGTGCAATTTATAATATTTTTTGTATTTAAATTACTACCAAATATCTAGCTTTATTACCACTTTCAAAGTGTATCCAAGCTTTTGCTTATGTTATTTTCTGTTTTATTTCAGAGTCGCTGCAAAATGTCAAGTCACAGCCGGCCGATGTGTCATGGAATCGCTGATAATTGGTTAGCCGAGACCCCTGCGAATGGAGAGCTTCTCCAGCTTCGCATTCGAACGCCCCTCGGGGTGGCAAAAGTATGTGACAATGTGGCGAAATTAACTGCAATGCCTGAGTCTGAAGCCTGAGCCTGAGCCTGAGCCTTAGCCTTAGCCCGGGAACGAGCCTTTTGGCCTGCGCTGCTCTCTGTCTGCGGCTAATGAAGCGATGGCGTGCGGTCTTGGTATTATTATTCCCGGTGCGATTTTCGTTGCAGGAGAACCGGTTAGTGGCTGGAACTCGGTCAATAAACTAACCGCAAATATGTGGATGCCAAAAGCTAAAGACAGCAACAGGCCCGCCGATGTTTGGACACCAGAAACACCAGAAACATGTTGTTGCTGTTGCTGTTGCTGTTGCTGTTGCTGCACTTCCACTAAATATTTGCATAAATGCCTGGCGAAATTGGAGTGTGTCCGTTGGCAGTCCAAGAAGTGCAAAACGAAGTCCAATTCCCTTTACCATTTTCATTCCCATACCCGACTCTTCATCTCGGGATGCAGCTTCAGCTGAAAGTGAATTTTTGCAGGAGGACCGGGTAGGTTGATGAGTTTTATTCCTTCTTTATTATTTTGTTTGCTTTGCTTGGGATTCTTATTTGATTTCTTATGTAAATATATTCCTACTTCTTCATTCAGAGACGAGAGAGTTCAAATTAAAAGGTGTTGTTGCCTCCAGCGATGTGAAGCATTCAGTATTCTGCGGAAGCGTTGTCAAAATAAATAATTCAGGTAATTATAGCGAATTTTAGGTAATTTATTATTTAATAATTACAAGTGTTGAAGTTCAGGATGGATCTGGATATAGCTAAATTATTGTTATCGCTTAAATGTTGCGATAAAAATTGTAAATAATAATATTTTAATAATTTTTATGTTCACTTACAATGCTTTTTCCTTTATCTTAACTTTAAACATGATATTATTTTTCTTGGTATTATAAGCTTTTTTATTTATTTTGTTTGTTTTTCTTTTTAATTAACAAGTTCATTGTTTGAAGTGCACTTGGTGAACTAATGGGTTAACGGGTCTGAAGTATTCTCCATTGAATTCAAGTCAAGCACTAGGTCGAAATCTGAATGGATTTGTTTGTATTTATTATGTATTATTATTTTGTAGCTTTGTCCGGGTGTCTTTAGACTCGATCACGATGAGCTGTGAATATTTTTCTGAGGCTCACAAAAATGTCATTTAAATTGCGATAAGAAGAGTCAGACAAATTTATTAAAAATATTCATGTTCAAGTCATAATTAAATGAACTTAAATAGGTATCAACGAAAAATTCTTGAGTATGTATTCGGGTTTGTTAACGCCAATATCGGAGGTTCATTCACAGCTAGCAAATTAATTTGTTAACTGGTTTTATTTTTCGAATGAAAGCCTCATGACGTGCTGGCTCATACGTTCCCTACAACAAATATTCCTAGTCACTGCTGATGATGACGTATGACTATTTTAAATTTAATCAATAAGAGATAACAGCAATTATACAATATGAAAAGATTGCACAACAGACATGAAATCACTAGCATTTGTTAACTATATATTTGTTAAATATATATTTATGGCCTTGAAAAATGGTGTAATTAAATCTAGGTAGAACTATTCTTTTGCTTCCAGAAGACTGTCTAAGGTAGCTGAGGAGCTCTCAGAACGGCGACGTGTGTCATTATGGCCAACCGAAAAATTGCCAGTAATTATAGCCAAGCTTTTTGGCTGTGACTGCTGTGAGTCAAGTGCTTGGCCCCCCCCCTAAAAAAAGAATCTCAACAATCACGGTTCGCCAGAACTAAAACGGTTTTTGGTTTGACTTGCTGAGCAGTGAGTGACGCATGGTGCTGCGGTGCAAAGTTTTGCCCACAAATTACAGTTGTAAATATTTAACGTCTGAAAAATCCCAGATTGCGACGCAACGCAATCTTTTATGGAGCGCCATTCCCCAACTATCTTAAGCTCGGTTATGACGCTAATTACTCTATTGCCCCGCCTTTGCCTTTTTTTTCGGGGATTCGTCAGTCAGTGGGAGTCCGTCTAATCTAATGGCTAATATTTGCCCAAGCAAATTGGAAGGGTCTCCGACTAGGAGAGCAGCTGCTCACTTACTCACCTGTTTTCGGTTACAGTGGGTTGTGAAAGTATATTTCGCGAAGCTTCTAAGATCATAAGATTTTTCATGATCTATTTGAGTATTGTATCAATTTCAATTGCATAAAATTAAATTGATATAAAAATAATGTTATTTAATTTTATTTCACAGTCGCTGCAAAATGTCAAGTCATAGAATGGGTAATGGATTTTCTCCAGTTTCGACTTCATAAGCCTCTCGGGGTAGGTCTTCCTATGCAAATCCATAAACCTTTCCGAATTAAATTCATATTTGTGCCTGATGGCCTTGAGTTGTAGTTTTAAGAAAGAATTCCCTTGAGTGAGGTATGTCATATGGTGAAATCGAATAGAGCTTATATGTTTGCATAGTTATAGAATTTTTTAAAGAGATAAACCTACCTTTTGATTGTCTTTCCACGATTTGAATTTCGAAACTCAACGAAATAGATTGGATGGAAACAATCTACATAAGTTTCAACAATTTCTCAACTGATTTGCCAGAGCCGATAGGGATGGAGGGGCGTGTGTTTGATAACAACTCTGCTCTGAAAATTATACGAATTGAAGTTCAAGAAGTTGCTCTTTAGTGTTGCCGCTACCGGTTGCCGTTACGTTCGAGGTTCCAACTTACCTGTATGTTCTATGTAGAAACTTTCGCCTCAATTAGGGGGAATAATATTTTGTTTTTCGAGAGAGATACGAAATGCAAATAAAAATAAACGCACGATCCGCGACTCCGTATGCCGTATATATATATATATATTTTTTTTTTTATGGCCAACACCGCGCCTAGGATTGTAAAAACATCAAAGCCAAATTAAAACAAATAACAAAAAGCACGCAAACTGCCGTTGAGCGGCACAGCAACAGCTAGGGCTATAGCCTATAGAGCTAGCGCTATACAGATACAGATACAGATACAAAAACAGATACAGATTGAGATACTGAACACCAATACTGAACACCGATACCAAAACGTGTATTTGTTGTTATATTTTGTTTAAAAATTAAGAATCACAACAACGTCGGCAAAAAGTTGCCCCGTCATTGGCTCTCGACGTAAATTCGCTTTCCTATGCTGACTGACTGACTGCCGATGTCCCACGAAATTATAATTCACCCGATGATTTCCATACGAGGCAAACACATGTACACATGTACATATGTATGTGTGGCTCTCCGCCGCCCCCTGATATAGCCAGAATAATTGCACGGAATCGCTTTCGATTTGTTTGCCTATTTATCTACGGAGAGCAGTGTAATTGCCCATTGCCAATGGGAGTGCGAGTGCGAGGCGGGCGCCAAGCAGCCACCTGTTGTTCGGGCGGCAGAGACGGACAGCCACAGCGAGAGAGAAGAGAGGAGAGAGAGCGTGCCCCAATGTCATAAATCGAACACAAACAAAAATCTAGGTACATATGTATCAGGAGTTATTTCCTTTGATTTTCGGAAATTATAACACCAGAAATTGAAGTGATTAATTTTAGAATATAATTTAAAAATATAAACAAATAATTTATCTTATTTATCGATAATATCGATAATATTTTTTAACGATAAATCAAAGTTTTCAATACTTTCGATATTTTTAACAACATATCACATCAGATTTTTCCTTTCGATATATCTATGTATATTGCTAGTCTCAACGTGAGGTAGGTCGTCAAGGGATATTGATGACTTTGAAGAAAGGACCTATCCCTATCCCCGTAAGCTACCAGTTTTATTTCAAGTGTATTCTTAGATGACATTGATACGATTGGGTGCCAGAGAGGGGTAGTAGTAGGGCTACCGGAATGAACAGCAAGTCAAATCAGAAAAAATTTAACGTTTCCAAGGAGTTTTCGCGTGGGTGAGAGTATGCGAGCGTGAGGGAGAGAGAGAGAGAGTTCCTGTGCGAGCGGAATAGAGAGAGAGAGAGAGTGTAACCTTTGCACAGTGGTACGAAATTAGAAAATCATAAAAGGGGTGTGAGTCACGGTGATTAATTCGCTGGCCATTCATTAATTGATTGATGAGACAGCAAGGATATAGATAAATGATCGACGGCTCATTTAAAAACTGATTTATGGCCGCCGGCTTTGCTTTTCCTTTTGGCTGATGCAACAGGTAAAAACATTTACATCATAATTACTTTATAGCCGCCGTAAACTAAAAAGGACATCAGGTGTCCTTAACTATTTTTCGGGGAAAAGAATCTGGGTAATTTTACGATTTAATGAGCGGTTAACCTATCGACGATTAACCCCAGAGAACCCAAGGCGAAGCTGTGTAAACACTCAGTTTGTCTAGAAGTCAGAATTGCCATAGACCCCCGCACATCAATCATGTTCTGTTACACTGAAGAAAATAAAAACAAGAAATGTAATGCAATTTTTATTTTCCTTTACCAATTAGTAGAAAAGATTAACCTTTTCTTGTGATTCTCACCGTGTAGCGTTGGTTGTCTGTCGACCAATTAGTGACTGATGCCTACCTGGGCCGCGACCTTTGAACTAGCTGTGTGGCCCGTAGAGCGGCTATATCAAAGTTGGCTCTCTCTCTCTCTCCTAATGTTCTTAACACTCTTTGGCACTGAAAGGCTCTCGTACTTTTCAAAGAGATGTGTAAAGAGAGAGAGAGAGTACGATCACTTGCAGCGATCTTACCTCTCAGCTGTTTTCCATTTAGCAGGCGTCACGATGATGCTGCCCACTGTTAAGCCCGGCCTGTGCCAGAGCGAAAGAGAGGGTACGAGCGATAGAGAGAGAGAGAGGGAGACGACGCCAGCTTCCGCTTGGCCAGTACTAATTGACTGCTGCTGGTTCTTCTGCCGCCGCTGCTGCTGCTGCTGCTGCATCCACTGCCCGTGCTGCTGCTGCTGCTGCACTTGGGATGCACTTGCCTGGCGTGTTATCCTGCTGCTGTTGCTGTTGCTGCTGCTGCTGCTGCCCACGCAGCCGGTGGACCTGGGGGTGGGAGAGGCGAGAGCAGCGCGCTATCACTCTCTGGCCGGCTTTCGCTCTGGCGCCGTCTCTCTCTCACTCGCCCAGCGAGAATGCTATAAAGCAGACCGCAACAGTTTGCCAGCCAACAAGTCGATTGCCGTCCGCGTAACTGTAAGCACGCATACACGCACACACACACACACTCACACACTCACCTACGCACGAGCCCAAGCAGCAGAGCCGAGCCGCAAGAGCACACGACGAGCAGCGCAGCGCAGCGCAGCAAAAGAGTTTTTGTTTGTTTGTTAACATTAACATTAACATCGTCATCGACTCACAAATATTACTGGCCGAACAGCTGAGCCGCAACGTTGTGTTTAGTTCCCCAGCACTTGTTGTTGTTGCTGTTGCTGTGAACGATTAACGGTCAATGGTTAACACCCAAGTGTTTGTTTTTGTTTTTTTTCTGTGACTCTGACTGTGACTGTGACTGTGCCCTCCCCCCAGTGCATTCCCACAAACAAAAGTGTCGAAATTAGCAGATCGTCAAAACAATCAGCTTTAAGCACTTGCCAGCCAATAAGCCAAGGAGAAGTACCATCGGAAAGTCGCCGTAAGTTGCATTCAAAAGAGCGCCAAGAAAGTGCGCGAAGAATTTGCTTATGCAGAATAATCCTCCCAAGGAGACAAGGAGGTCAACTACATTGTCTGTGCATTAAGAATATGTATTTATTTGCCTTATAGAAGAGCTTAATAATTATTTATTTGTGATTCAAAATTGAGTGTTGAAAATACATATGTTTTGAGAGATTTTTTTGGCTGAAAGTTTGTATAAAATAAATGTTAGAATCGTATATTGTGTTTCTACTTTATAATTCAAAAAACTAGATTGTTTTTAGTTCCATTTTCATCTAAAAAAAAGTGGCAATATATAATATTTATATTTGAATTGTGATTATCTCTAAGGTTGCATTTATTGCACAGTATTTATTTTTAGCTGTGATTTACCCCACAATAATATTGTAGATTTTTCTATACCTTTTTGTTTTAATTTAATATTTTTATTTTATAGTTGTCTCTTAAAAAGACTACACTCCAATGAAATAAATTCCTGAACTAATATTGTACATTTTTTAATACTTTTTGTTTTATTTTAATATTTTTATTTTATATTTCTTTTGAAAAGGCTACATTCCCAATAAAATAAATTCCTGATCTCCGTAAAGTAAAGTACTTATGTTAAAAAATATATATTTATAATTGAATACAATTTTCTCAAATTAAAATTATTAATACCGTCATAGTAAATTTCTCTTTGATTTTCACCACCTAGAACATTAACATTTTTTTGCAAGAATATGTATTATTAATATTTAAAAAATATAATTTATTCTACAGCTTTGCTCTGTAATTATATTATATAGAAATATTTTAATAGATTTTTCCCGTGTATCCATACCCTGTTTGTGCATCCCTTCTTCTGCCTCTAAACTTCACTCCCTGCTAGAGGATGATCTGGTCCCGGGACCAAATTGAGTTTTGCCAAAGGTTTCAGCCTGTTTTTTTTTTTTTTTATTCATGTCGGTTTATTTTTATCTAACCATCGCAGGGAGCAGAAAATGTTTACCAAATTGAATTACACATTTTTACGATGTGATGTTATTTTTTTTTTTATTTTCTCCTCCCGTCTCCGCCTGACAGGCCTCAGGTGCTGGCCTGAATCCGGGCCGGGCATGGATGGCTACGGTCCCGGAGAAGCGGAACCGGCAATCGACGATGAATGCATTTAAAGCGGCGCCATTAGGGTGGCCCCTGGTTTGAAGGGTGGAGAAGTATTCCGGTATTCTGGGCTTACTTAGAAGCAATTTACGTTAAAGTTTAAACGTGATCGAGTGCTTGAAAAACTAGCCTTTGCATTGGATGCAATCTAAAAGTTATGATAAGATAAAGAAAATGCAATCAAAAAACGATTTATTTAAGGTCTGTGAGGGTATCAAAGATTCATATAACTAAGAGGAGGTAGTTGCAGTTTCAAAAACACAAAGGTAATTATTAAAATAAAAGCAGATTAGACATAATAGAAATGTTTCTAGCTTTAGAAAAATATTTAATTAATAACCCTTTAGTTTGAGATTGTATTTATGTTTATACAAAAAACATGTACACCAATATCCGTTTTGAGGCATAAGCGACTCACCTTCCTGGGGGATGCTTCTGCTGGTTGTTGGTTTGGTCCATTGATTGCCAAGGCTCCGCGCTTGTCAATCGCCGCCTGTCGTGTGTTTTCCAGATATGCTATACATACATATGTATATACAACCCACTCTTATGGCTTTTGATTTTCCTCATTTAACTGCCCTCGGGGATAACCTGTTGCATTTGCAAAGGCAAACAAAGAGCTCATGTCTCAGTCTCGGTTCGATTCGGAAAAGGCTTCACAATTGCTGACAGATTTCGCATTTAGTTTGACTTTCAATTGAATCAACAGTGATTATCGTATAATGGAATCCCCTAGAGGGGATTATGCAATCGATATGCCAGAATCCCAGAATCTCGAGGAGGTGAAAATCTCTGGCGATAAGCCCTTCTCCAGACAAACTAATTTATTGAACAATTGGAGGGCTCTATTGTTCCATTGTTGTCAGAGTCAGTGCTCTCCTTCTAAAATATATATCCAGAGGATATATGCCTTTAAAAATATAATAATATTCTCTCAAAAGTCTAAATATTAATATTAAATATTTGAACTGTGGGAATATTTACTTACAATGAAGGAAAGATTGTTTAAACAAATATTTTTGTAAGTGCCAAGCAATGTTAGGGCATAAAATTAAGCATCTATCCGATAAGATCCAAGTATTTATAAGATTTATTGACTTTAATGAGTCTCAAAACGTTTTGTTTTTTGACTTCTTAGGTCTTAGTTAGGAACATATACCTCCCTCTCCCGCATATATCGTGTGTCAGAGACAGTCGTCTTGTTTGACAGCTCACCCAAGTGGAATTAGCATTTTGGGATTGGAATTGGAACCAGAAACAGAAACATACAGAGCCGAAAACTCAGAACCCCAAAAACCAAGTGCATTTCTGGGATTGGTTTTGAATTTCACTTGCATTCCCTGCACTTCACGGCAAGGCACTTGGGAGTCGGCTTCAAGTACGTGAGTTTATTCGGTTAAACCGGACCAGAGACTCGAAAAAAAAAAAAAAAATACAAAAAATTAAATAAAACAAAGCAATAGTGTGGTGGAATAAAAGAAGTGCCTAGGAATGGGCCTGAAATGCGCATTAAATGCTTTGCATAGACAAGGAACCAGGGATAGGGGATTGGGCCAGAGATTGACATTCCCATTCCCATTCCCCTTACCTTGCCCCCTTTCCCATACCCATACCCATACCCATAACCATTGCCATTGGCATACCCAATCCCATTCCCATTCCCATTTGCAGTCCCATTTCCACACCGAATCACACACAACACTTACCGCCGCACAACACAACACAACAGAACACAACACATGTGAGAATGCGCCGGGTGTTGGGATTATTTTGTGGCCTGCCGAGAGCTGCGAGCTGCGAGCTGCGAGGGCAATAACAATCACTCGAAAACGCTCCTAAAAATAGCTAGTCCCGAACACGTTGCTCATAATCTCGGATGCAATTGAGTGCTGCCAGCCAGCCGGCACATGAATGATAACTTTGTCCAGGCCCACTGGAGTATAAATAGCCATTTGTAGTCGTCGTCTATTGAAGCCGAGCATGACGCTGCCACCACAACTCCACATCCAGCGCCACATCGCACCACACAACACCACAGTACACCAGAACTAGAGGGAACACAGCCCAAAAAAAGAATATTTAACAAGTCTTCTCTTTAAAAAAACCCTTATAATTAGCCGACAACAAATGTATTCGAAATTCAGGCTTCAAACTCTTTACTTTTCTGCTAAACATTTTATCCTTTACCTTGTCTTTTGACTTGTATAACTATTCATTTGTTCAGTTGGTTCTTTGTTTATAGTTATTTATAAAATGTATTTCAAAAAAATATTTCATTAATTCGTTTTCGAAGAAAATTATAGTGCTTCATAAATATATTATAATATTTACAAATATTTATTTATATTATTTACAAATATTTATTTAAATTATTTACAAATAATAATTTGTTTTTTTACAACCATTTGGTTATGGAATGTTGACGAAAATCCTGGAATTTAAACCTTATTTGGGGTTACAATACAATACAAAGTTTGATGCCTTCATAACTCTATAAACCATAAATATTTATTGAAAATAGAAACAAAATGTATGATTTTCAAAGAGGTTATTTATTGAAAGCAACCCACCCCGTATATAATTTCTTATTGTTCAGATAATCCTCAAATCAGATCAAAGAAAGATCCCTCTCAGAAAAAGTTGACTAGCATCCATCCATTGATGATTTTTATTTCGAAAGCAAGAAGTCTAGAAGGGTGATTATGATCTTTGTTTATGATCACCTTGACTGATAAAGAGTTTTTCCGAAACGCTTTTCTATTTTCCTTTTTCCCCAGAGAGAGAGTGAGAGCAAAAACATTCTAAACGATCTGTTAAAAGCTCTCCAAGTTCCAAGTTCTCTAAGCTGTGGGTTAGTATATATATTTTATAACACTCGTGTTTGATCAGCTGGGCGTTTGGCACTCTCTGTGGCTCTCTCTTCCTCGATTTTCATTATAGCCGCGAATCAATTACTCGCATATCTGTTGCCGCTAATCAATTCCCATTGACACAATTTAATTGAAGGCGCTGGCTTTGGGAAATATAGCAACGATCGGAGCGACAATTGGTTGTCGCCTCGCGTAGACCCATTTACCACTGAATGAGCACTATACGCTTCATGTCTCCATGTTGTGTATATACAATTCGATTCCGTTTATTACAGACAAAGCAGGCGGGAAGGCGGGAAGGCGGGCAAGCCGGCCGATTAATCTCAATTAGAGGCCAATTGACTGAGCGAAAATGCTGGAGAAAACTTCCGTTGCGTGTTGGAAACACTCAAAGGAAAAGTGTGTTGCAAGGAAATTTAATTATTGAGAATGCGCCGAAATATTAATAATATTTGGCTTGTTTTCTCTTTTTAAAACTTTGAAAAAAGAAACTTGTGCACTTTCTAGGAATGTCAAAAGATATTGTTTACATCGAAATTGTGGTCAAAGCTTAAAATAGAAATTTTTATTAAAATAATTAAATGAATTAAAGTATTGTTGATCATTTCTTAATAATATAGATAGTTTATCTTTAGTTTATTATTAAGAAATAATTAATAATATTTGTAGTTAGTGTTAATTAACTGGAAATTAATTAATGTTAAATTAATTGGAATTTTCGATAATTTTGATAGTTTTAGAAGGATTTTTCGATAATATTAATAGTTTCAGTAATCGATAATCTTGTTTGCAGCTAGATTCTGTTGGGAATTCCAGTGCAATGATAAGAATTAGTACTGCCAAGGCCCCTGGTGTATTTTTTACTTGCTTTTCATTTAAAAAGTCGAATTATTTTTGCCATAAAATAGTTTTAAATTTAATTATTCCAAAGAACTAAGTGTGGTACATTATTTAACATGTTTTTTTAACCATTTCCCATTGAATTTTCGCCGGGTGTATCAATGGGCGGCTTGTTCGATGCTTGTCCGATACTTGTTCGCCCATTAGCTGCACCTGTTCTACACACAACGTACACACAGCATACAAGGAACGAGTCTGTATGTGCTCGTCGTGAACTTGAGGGTATACAAGTGTTTTTTTTTTTATTTTTTTTTTACTATTTGTCTTCTGGCTCCGTTTTGGGCCCGACCGGAGATAGCCCCGTCCGACCGGCGATCGGAGAAACCTAATCAATAGTGCCGCCATCGGAGCCCTATCTGTGTTATCTAGCGCTGCCCCACTGAGTCATCTCGTGGCCCCGCCTAATTGCCACTCGAAGGCGATAAGGCCAGGCACCACAAAAACCCACAAATTGTTTGCATTTCTTACAAAAAAAAAAAAAAAACCAAAGGGGAATAATGAATTTGCAGAAATATTTTCCATGAAATTGGTTGCTGAAATATGCAATTAAACCGTTTTTTTTTAAGGGTTTCCGGATTTATTATCAGTAATAATAATTAATATTTGAGTTTTTCGAGATTTATTGCCATCACAGCACGTGTTTTTCGGAACGCAGATTGATTCTTATCTGAGCAATGCGAAAAGTATTTGCCAATCCTTCTGGGTTGGCTATATATATTATATCAGCGCCTTTGTCTGGGCCAAGACTCGTCTCTCTTTCCTTATTTATATATGTATGTTGTTTTTTTTTTTTGTTCATTCAGGCACCAACCTTATCGGCGTTAAGATAAAGCCATTCCAGGGACACTAAGCCCACCGAAATCCCTTTGTTTATTGACTTCTTGGTCTTGGGCCACAATATATAATGCAAATTTGTAGGCAGAGCACGAAAATAGGATCACTATATCAGCATTACTAGGCTAAACTTTTTCGATCGGAGTAAAAATCTAAGCATGATGTTCAAGGAATGTTGTGAAATTCCCAAATGAAATCAATTAAAACTAAAGGGGAACCCAGCACTTCTCGGCTTTATCTCAAACTCGTCGTCGTCGTCGTCGTCGTCTCTCTAAGCATGATGAGTGTTTGTTTTCATACACGAAATTGTTGCCCACGCGGCATGACTGCGCAAAATACAAATAATATAATATAATAGTTATTATAGGGAAAAGCATCGGCGACAAATTGCGGCAAGAGCGAGCTCTCTAGCTCCCCCTACTTCGTTCTCAGTGCCCCGATGAAACCGGAATACAAATGGCGGAGATCGCGCAGCAGCTCACAGCTCACCATCGCGACCTGCTCGATATTCCCCCGGCCGACGACTCTCAGCGAAAGTTTCGCCTTAAATACTCTCCCAACATGAGCGGGCATTATCGATTAGACATGCTTGTCATGGCAGTGAGTTAGCTACTTATTATATATACACACCATATAAAGGCTATTCTGGGTAGGCCGGCACTCCAACTCTAATCAGTTGGAACTATAAGGGTTTTAACAACATTTTAATAATAATATTACATATATAATATTTTCTTCTTTGATTAAATAAATCTTAATAAATTAAAGCAACTGCAAGTACAGAAAATTAAAACCAAAACCTGACTGTGACACGCTCTTCAATTACAAAAAAGTTGTTAAAAAAAAAAAAGTGCTGTGACATTACCACAAAAATCCCGTCATAATTGGACTTTAGTATTGGGTTTCTTCTGTGTGTGCCCGCCCTGTTCTCTTGCCGTTCTGTGGAAATAATGTTGCACTTTTACCTTGAATTTTCCATTTTTGCTTGCTATTTGTGTAGAATATATCACATTTCAGTTGTATGTCGAGGATTTGCATTCTGATAATTACATAAAATATATGTCCAATGTGTAATTACATTGAAATCATTAATTAAATGTCAAAGCGCAGATTGAATGACCTGTTTAACAACAGAGATGTAGGCAGAGATTCTTGCCTCTCATCTTTTAGGTTACCACGAATTTTCTGTTAAATTTAAAAAGTGTATTATTGAATGCGTCTTCAGATTCTGCTTCGCAGTTTTTTTGCTTTTCTCAGTTGATAAATTGCGTTTGGAGTTGTGAGACTGTTAAGTGCCATTGGGGGGGGAACCCGTTTTTCCCCCATCCTGCAGGCCAGATCCCAGACTCAGCTCCAGACTGGCTGCGACGGCGGGTGGCGTCAATTTGCGGCACGCTTCGATGAAGTTCAATGGCAAATGGAGCTCTCTGTGGACTCTGGTGGAATGTCTGAATGAAGACATCCCATACCCAAGCCTCTCCGATCTCCGATCTCCGATCTCCGATCCGGATCTCTCTTTGGGTGTCGTGACTGACGGCTGCACCGGCTCTGTCCTCGCATTATCGATGCATAAATAAGCACTGCGTTGCCATGTTGCTTTTATTTTTATTAATATTTCTTTTTTTTTTTGTTAGCATTTACAACTTGTCTGTTGATTATCGCCAGAACAGAGAGGAGACGGTCCGGTCTGGCGGCTTCCACTAGGCTCTACGACATGCTCCATGCTTCACATGCTCCTTTCTAAGTGATTTCCTTTCCAGATCACTCGATCGGCTTGGGGAGACAGGCGTGCTTTGCATACCAATCTTTGTCGCACCCATTAAGCCGTATCGAAAAATAGAAAATATACAAAATGGTTATATCTATGATAGAGCCACTCGATAGACCCTATCCGGTCATAAATGCCGATGATTGTCATAATGACACCGCATGCTATCTAGCATTATGCACGCAAAGAAAATTATTATAATATTATAACCTAAAATATTAATAGAAATGCTAGAATTATACTTGAATCTATTTGCTTGGACTTTGTTTATTGAATTTTAATATTTATTATTGTTGAAACAAAACTATTTGAATTTATATTCTTATATAAGGTAAACACAAAAGCATCGATACACTTATTTACGGGTTAATAAATGTATGTACCATTTACTACAGTTTGTATCTTAAGGCTTTTCTTTCGGTGCAGCTATCTGTAGCGACGTTTTCACAATGCCGCCTCAATCCCAATTAGCAATTAGAGCATTATCTTCACCTGCGCCCCCGCGCTGCCTTTCCGCGAATAGCTTTTATTAAAGGTGTGTCATCGATAAACTGCAGATAGGAATAGGTGAGGAGGAGTAGGAATCGAGCAGATATCTAATAACAGCTCTCTTCCCAATGCCTGATAATTTTGTAGCGATTGAGATATGTTGTCTTAAGTGGTTCTCATTTGTAACGTCTTTCCGATGGATCCCCGATATGGGTTTGGGGTATTTAGCGCGGAAGACAGAGGGTTCCCAAAAGGAATGTGGTGATTTTCACACTTCAAATTCGATTGATTTGCAGATTAGCACATGAAAGCTAATGAAACCCTATAAGGGAATACTGGAAAGCTATGATTTTTAAAGAGATTCTTACTTGTTCCCAGCTAATAAATAGTATAGACGGTATGAATCTGTTTCTAATATTATTATGTTTCATTAAATCATGTTAAACATTTTATGTAAACTCTTTTGGGAACTGTTCTAGGTCAATAAATAAATTATAATTTTAATAACCCAACGTTTTGCCTTTTCAGGATCACATCCCGCTAGAATGGAGAAGTCAAACCTGACGGAGAAGAATCGCGTTCATGTGTACAATGACACCACAAAGCCCAAAAAGCCCAAGAGGCGTGACAAGAGCGATCTGGGTCCGGATTTTGTGGCTCCAGATGGAGGATGGGGCTGGGTGGTTTGTCTGGCAGCAGGTTTGAATAATGTGAGTTAAAGAGCTGAACTGAACTGAATTTAAACTGATGAGTTGATTAAATATGTATTAACAGAAATTTTAATTGTTTTGTGAAATATTTACTGGACACCAAGTCGAATTTTTGGTTAATTTCTTAGTTAAAACATTTTCTATATTTAAGAAAAATCTTCCTAAGCTTAAGAAATTGGTCTTAAACAAGAAAAAGTGTCCATGAATAGGGCAAACCATCATAAATAAAATTTTATAGGTTTTAAATGTTCTATTTTTCTCAAATTTGAGCATTTTATGCTTCGTTTAGTTATCTTTTTTAATTTAATTTTAATTTTTTCACCCTAAACCTTCCCTAATAAATCAATGCACTTCTCCCCATTACAGTTCTTCCTGTTTCCGGCTCTGCAACAGTATGGTCTCATCTACCGTGTGCGGATGCACTCCCTGGGCTTCGATGCCAAACAGACCACCACCATTGTCAACGTGGTGATGGCCGTCTCCTCGCTAGTAGGTGAGTGTCTTTGATTCCTTCATTGTTCCATGGAGAAGTACTAATTATATAACCAACCCGAATAGGCATCGTCAACGGAGCCATGTTCCGGCGATTCACCTTCCGCCAGGTGGCTTTAACGGGCACCACACTGGCCTTCATGGGCATTTTCCTCTCCGCCTTCTGCACCACCTTCTGGCAGTACATCATCTGCCTGTCGGCCATCTATGGCATTGGTCTGGGCCTGGCCATGGCGGCCACCTCGCTGGCCGTGAACACATACTTCAAGCTGCGTCGGCGTCGCGCCACTGGCTTCTCGTGGACCATCACGGGTCTGGGGCCAATCTTCTTTCCGCAGGTGTCCACCTTCCTGCTGAGCTACTATGGAGCCCAGGGCAGTATATTGATCTACGCCGGCATTGCCATGAACGCCGTGCTCTGTGCCCTCACCCTGCAGCCGGTGCTGTGGCATGTGAAGAAGCCCGAGAAGACCGCCCTCCAGGTGGCCGTGGAGGGTGAGACGGACAAGGATCAGCCGGAACAGCTGCTGGAGGCCAATGGCAACCTGCTGGCCCCCGCCAATGATCCCTGGAAGGATTATGAGTGCAAGTACTGTCAGTACCAGAAGCGTGGCAAGCGGGGAATCTTCTCTTCGCAGTATCTCTTTAATGTGGACGATCCCGAGCGGCCTGGTTACGAGATCACGGAACCTGGAACCCCTATGCTGGCCCGGGCCAACGATGGCTGGTTTGGCTCTAAGCTCTCTCTGACCTCGGAGCATGCCGGCGGAGCTCGCTACCGGACACGTCAGGCGCTGATGCGTCAGGTCTCGTCGCGGAGTCGCGAGAACCTGGATCGCTTGGAGACGCCGCGGGATCAGGAGCAGCAGGATCACACCTCCGCTGAGGCACCGCTCTACAAGCCGAACTACTTTAATCGTGAACGCGAGGACATGGACCGGTATGCCAGCAAGACGAGCGTCTACTCGCGACCCGGCCAGGAGGAGCTTTTGCGCTGCACCTGTGCCGAGGACAAGGCGCTGCTGCAGAAGACCGCCGAGGCGCTGCAGCTGGAACAGATGAGAGACCAGGACGATGACGATGTGGTGGCCGAGGAGGAGGCCAAGCGACGCATGACCTTCTTCCAGAAGGTTAGCAAGTTCTTTGACTTGGATCTGCTGAGGGATTTCACCTTCGTCAACCTGGCGGTGGGCATGAGCATCATGATGTTCGGCGAGATGAACTTCTCGGTGTTGACGCCGTTTATCCTGAATAGCTTTGGGTATACGGACACACAGATCTCGCTGGTGATGTCCCTGCTGGCCTGCATGGATATTTCAGTGCGTTTCCTGGCTCCACTGGCTTTGGAAAAGGTTAAGCTGGACAATCGGGTGCTGTTCGCCTTTGGCATTCTCTGCATTGCCGTGGGCCGCGTGGTGGTGTCATTCACCAGCTCGTACGAGGTGATGATTGGTGTCTTCCTACTGATTGGCTTTGGCAAGGGCTTCCGCACCATCTTCTCCCCACTGATCATACCCAGCTATGTGCCGCTCAATCGTCTGCCTGCCGCCTCGGGCCTTCAGCTGATCTTCAATACCATGTTCTCCTTTGCCATGGGTCCCATTCTGGGTGAGTTTGGAGTTTTCTTTGGTATTATTTCTTTATATAATTATTATATATGTATTTTTTCTATTCTAGGCATCTTGACGGAGGCCTTTGGCTATGCAGCCACCATCCACACCATCAATGCTTTGACCTGCCTGGCCCTGCTTCTCTGGCTTACGGAGTCCGTGGTGCGCCGCATCCTGGGTCGACCCTCCAAGGGTCTCGGCCAGTAGATTTCCTCCTATTTTAACTACAATTTGTGTGCATAGTATTAATCGAGGATACTTAGTAATGATACCTAAGAACATAACTCTTAACTAGCTCGTAGGATAGCCTAATTTAGTGCGCGTCTTTTTTCAGTGCTTGATACTCTTGATACTAGACCTACGGAATGTACTTAGTGATACGTGATAAGTGTATTTTGTTCTACAATATATAAATGTATTTTAATGAAGGAAAGTGTGTGTTTTGTGTGTACTTTGTTTGGGTGCCTGTAGAGGGGAAAATATCGAGATATCTTCCGACTTCTCACAGTTGGAAAATAAACTCTATAAAGCCAGGTTAGAATCAAAAGTCTGTTTTCTCGAACTATATGAAAGTTGTCTAGTTTTTTTCAAAGTTTTGGTTTTTTTTTTCTTGTAATCAATATCTCTTAAAACCCCTAAATTCAAGATACATTTAGGTATCTCAATAAAGCTGAGTAAACTTTCCTTGGATAGTTTATAAATTTCATAAAAATAGAAATTAAGGGAAAAATGTGCAGAAAATGTTTCTAGAGGTAGTGCATTTTTTTTTGTAGAGTTAGAAAATAATTTAAATTGTGTAATTAAACTAATTTATGATTATTCTTAGGAAATATATTTATATAAAATACGCAAGAATAAAAATTATAAAATAAAAAATTATAAATAAAATAAAAATTAAAATATATATTTATCAGGATGACGACCATTTAGCCAATGAACTTAAGTAGTAGATGAAAGTCGTATAGATTTAATCTGGCAACTAAGTTGGGAGAAAGATCAACCTACTTGGGCTTACTTCTGAGACAGAAATAATGTCAAGAGCGAGCTAGAGACCTGCTGCTCCTCCTCCTGCCACCTTTTGGAGTTCGTTAGGCGCTCTAAGTCTGCCTTGGAGCGGTGGTGTCTTTTGGTGGTTCCGTTCCTCATCCGGTGATATGTGTGTTTGCTGCTCCAACGGCAAATAAAACCTAACGGGGGGCTTGGGAGCTTATTATTTAAATAATCCCCATATTAAGTGAATTATGCTGGTTTAAGACCAAATTTGAATGAAATAAAAACAAGAAAGCAAAGCTAACTTCGGCTTATCGAAGTTTATATACCCTTGCAGATTACAATTGAGCTATGTAATTAAAAACGAAATTCTAAGATAACTTTAAATGGCCTAATCTCAAATTTAATGAAAATATGTTGAGAAACAACCGAGTTATGATTTTTTCTATTATTTCGCTAGTGTTCCCATAGCAGCTATAGGATATAGTCGTCAGAATTTCATGAAATTTAAATCAAAATTCTAAATTCTATTAAGTGGCCAAATCCAAAGTTTGGTAAAAATATGTTGAGAAACAGCGAAGTTATAGTTTTTTTTTTTCAAAAATTTTGCCGATTGTTCCCACTGTTCCCGATTTTTCCTATGGCAGCTATAAGATATAGTCGTCCGATTTTCATGAAATTTAACACGAAATTCTGAAACAAAAATAAATTGCCAAATATCAAATTTGGTGATTATATGTTGAAAACTGACAAAGTTATTATTTTTTTTTCGAAAATTTTACCGATCGTTCCTATGATAGCTATATGATATAGTCGTCCGATCCGGCCCGTTCCGACTTATGTAGGAGTGAGAGCATATAGAAGACTACCTGCAAAGTTTCATTCAGATAGATTCAAAACTGAGGGACTAGTTTGCGTATAATCGGACAGACAGACGGACAGACGGACGGACAGACGGACAAGAATATAAATACTTTATAGGGTCGGAGATGTCTCCTTCACTGCGTTGCAAACTTCTGACTGAAATTATAATACCCTGCAAGGGTATAACAAAACAACAGCTGATCGCAATTCACTTGCTGTTGGCACAAAGAGTTAGCCTACTTTTGGATTAAAATATATATTATATTATATACTTTATGTCAGGTCAAAGAAATGTTTGATTTACATATGCTCAAATAAATAATAATAATAAACAAATGTCTAATAAAGTGTTGGAAACACATTATAAATAGTTTTAATTAATTTTCAGTTGGAAACTTTAATTTTAATTGAAAATAAATTTATTATTATTATTTATTTTATTTGCCATATATTCAAAATATTACAGGGGTAATTCTATTATTAAAAATTGTAATTATAGTTTATTACATTGATTGTAAGTTCCATAAAGATATTTGTTTTTTTTTTTGTTTAATAATAATTTGTAACTACAAAGCTACCTTTTGGTAGCAAACTTTTGGGCTTTTGGACGTTGGCCAACGGAAATCCATGCCCGGCACAGATTAGGAGACACACGTCAATCCGCCTGGCGAAATTCGCATGGAAAGTTTTAAGGCACAAACAGAACTATTTGTATTTTCTGGTATTATTAAATTCATTTCGATTTCATCAATTTCGTGACTCAATGAAACTATTGCCGCAAGAGAGAACGAAAGAGTCTAGTGAAATCTACAGTGAAACAGATACAGATGCAGGTTTCGAGATACAGATACAGCGCTCTGTTAGCTAACAGAACGCGACACTGCTATTACGTGGAGGTAGCGCCGATCGATTGGCATTAGTCGATCCGATCTTCCCATCGGCGTTATAGCAAATTCTGCTCCGCTCGGACTCGGACTCAGACGCGGCTACCACCGACCGAATCGGATTCGAAATCGGTTCAGTTTAGGAGGCAAAAAATATGCAAATAGTTTTGGGATTGGCGGAAAGTTAAGGAGGAGGAGGAGGAGGAAGGTGTGGCGCCTGCACCTGGAGAATCAGGGAAACCGAGCATCTGATCAGATCGCGTATCAACCTTGAACTTGCGCTGCAAATCGCTTTTTTGTTTTTTTTTTTTTCAATTAGATGCAGGCCACTGCTGCCGCTGAGTGAGTGCAATTCGCTGCGACCGAGAGTGTGTATAAAAATAAATGAAACAAAACAAAATAAAATAAATAACAAAATAAACCAAAAATAAAAGCTAAAAGCTGCAAGCGCGCAGGAAGCGCTGTGTCGCCAATTTGTGCCAAATCTTGCCAAAGGAGATACTATATAGGGAGTCTGTCGCTGCTCTCAGCGAGAAAACATAGGTGAGTTTCTGGCCAAGGGACACGTTCCCAACACGCACCTGGCAGCTGATCTATAGCTGCATTTTAAATAGATTTCCGGTAGACACTGACAATGAATAATAATAAATTAATAGGCACTCGTAACTCATGATCTTACTTAACGACTGTCTTTTGCGGGTTTCTCTTATACATATGTATGTATCTTTGAAAGTACATATTGTTTCCTGTTATCCCCCATTTTTTCAAGTGTACGCTTAGCCTGGTCTGAGGCGGGAAACTGCCAATAATCTGAAGGGAAGCAGCACAACTTGCCATAAATTGAGAGTACCCACAGCCACCGCCATGTCCATGTAACCACAACGCAATCTTATCATTCTTATCGAGGGATTCGCAGTCAATGGGCTCTGCTTATCGCGATTATTGGTATCTAGTGCAGAGTGTCAATTAGTTTGAGGGAATAACAACATTTTATTTTTTTAGTAAAACTAGCATTAAAAAAAACAAATGAGTTTGCGACGTGCCAGAGTCATAAAAACCCAACAGCTGTGCATCATAGTTTCATATATTTTTTTTGTTATATGCTAATACTTATATTATATTGTTTTCAACTAAGCGTTACATTGTTTGGCAAAAACGTGTGGCAGCTCGCAATTATACACTGAAATTACTTGCTATATATACTATCAGCCAAGCTTCCAATTAATAAGATTACACACGTCTAAATAATCTCAAAAGGTTGGAATTTACTTCAAAAAAACAAAGTAGAAATACATATATATATATTGCAGAATGTGCTAATGAAAATATTGCCTAAAATTGATTTAAATTGATTTCTAGTGGAATTTTTTTGTGGCAATATGTTACAAAGAATCTCAAAGTTCTCAATCATAATTTATAGTTCTCTCTTTCCCTCGAGAACCCACAGTGAGGGGGATTTGTTTTAAGTTTTCCCGCAAGCTTTATCAATCGCATTGCGTGTTGTTAGGCCACTTAGCTATCAGCTATCAGTTCGATTCGTTATCTGATTTAGAAAAAAAATCATATCACTAGGAGGGAAAACTATAAAAGAGTATGCTTCTTTTTTAAGTTTAAGTTTTGTTGGAGAAAAAATTGATTTAAAGTTTGCATTATAGTTAAATAGTTGAAAATATTGACTTAGGTCAGAGAAGCCCAGGGCTCTGTCTCGAGAATCTTTTAAAATTTCGGCATATTTAAGATGTTTTTAGGATTTTTCTGATTGGAATATATCCTTATCTATAAAAAGAATCTTTAAAAAAGTGTTAGGGTTGTAACACTTAAAGTCTAGACCGTTTTAAATAAATGAAGTAAATTATAAATAATATAAATAAATTATTTATTAAGTCAAAGCCATTTTTTAATCCATATTATAAAAATGATCAGTAATTTTCTAACTCATATCTATGGATTTTCTTTTATTTCCGCTTACAAACAAATGCAAATCTAACTAAATTAATAAAATATTTAAAAAATTTTAGTAATAATAGTGATTATTTTGAATGAATTAGTTAGGATTTCACTGGGATATTCATATACCATATACCATATACCTGTATACCTGTATCTTCATCCCCTAAAAATATTGTAAAGATCATGCATTTTCACCATCCATTAAGATCGCTTTCCAAGTCACTTCATCTGTCGATTTCACTGAGATTCCCATGGATTACAGTTCATGATCAGCTGGAATCTCACGCTGTCTCCCTGTCCTGTCCACAATCGTAATATATTTGGAGGCACAAACTACTGATAAGTGCTGCCCTGCTGGCTGGCTGACCTTGGGCGGAGCTTACTATCCGGAACCGCGACTATGTAGAGGATGTCGGGCGTGATTCACTCATCGATTTTTGCGTGCTAACTTTTGGCCCATGTCTCTATGGGTGCGAGTCTCTGTCTCAGAATCTCTGGCGGTCACATGACGCCGCCGCAGCTGCTGCTGCTGCTGCTGATAAGGGTGACTTCAGGTGACTAAAGAGATCCAGAGATTTCCAAAATTTCTTGGTTGCCAGCCATGAACCCGGCTCTGGCAATGCCGCTGGCAACAACAAAAAGAAGAAAAAAATGTGGATGGAATGGGAGGCAGTGCATCTCCAGAGGGAGACCCTCTGTTACCCACAGCCGTGCAGTTAATTGTGACAAGTGATCGTTAACGTATTGCGTCCAGTAATTGCCAACGATCAGGCCTCGTAAATCACTTATGAGCCCGGAAAGTTTTTCTATGGGAGAACAATGGAATGTTTTTTTTTTTTCTCCCCAGTGTCATGGGCATTTAATGTCATTTCGCTCACTTCCCGTTTGTCTTCCAGTCACACACATCATGGACAAGAAGGTATATCAGGACACCACCAGGCCGCTGCCCAGGACCAGGTACTATAACAAGCAGGATAAGAGCGATCTGGGCGAGGACTTTGTGGCGCCCGATGGCGGCTGGGCCTGGGTGGTATGCGTGGCCGCTGGCGTTTCGAATGTGAGTTTAACGAATATTAAAATATTAAATATTGATTATAAACACCCTTGTTCCCTTAGCTATCCATTTATCCCTGCCTGCAGCAGTTCGGTTTCCTCTTCAAGGATCGCCTGGGCAGCCTGGGCATGTCCAGTTCACAAATCACGGCCATTATCAATACAAATCCAGCCATATCGGCCTGCACGGGCTTGCTGAATGGCCCCATGTTTAGGAGATTTACCTTCCGGCAGGTGGCCATGGCCGGGGCCCTGCTCATCTCCGGCGGCATCATGCTGACCGCCTTCTGTGAGACCTTTCTGGGATATATGGTGGCCTATGCCCTGCTGTTTGGTAAGGAATTCTCTGTTTCCTTCCCAATATCCTTGTTAACATCTCCCTTTTCTCCCTTTTGTTTCCTTGCAGGCTTTGGCATGGGCATCAGTGTGTCTGCCTCCTCGCTGGCCATCAACACGTACTTCCAAAAAAAGCGTCGCCGGGCTGCGGGCTTCTCTTGGACCATCACAGGTCTGGGTCCCATCTTCCTGCCTCACTTGGTCACCTTCATGCTGACCATTTATGGGGTGCAAGGCACCACGCTGCTCTTTGCCGCCATCTCGTTGCACGCCTTTGTCTGTGCCCTCATCTATCAGCCGGTGCGTTATCATGTGAAGCCACATCCCGCTCTGAAAGAGGATTCGGTGGAACCAGAGCTGGAGGCTGGGGCACCACTGTGCGCCCACTGTGCCTGGCAGCAAAAACGCGAACCCGGCGGCATCTTCTCCAGCCAGTATCTGTACCAGGACGACGATGCCCAGCGGCCCGGTTACGAGATCTGTGAGCCCGGCACTCCCATGCTTTCGCGGGCCAACGATGGTTGGTTTGGCTCCAAGCTTTCTTTGACTTCGGGCCGAATGCGGTTTCGCACGATTTCGAGCTCCAAGGATTTGGAGCAGACCCAGCGTCTGCACTGTCCCATTAGCGAGGAAGAGGGTTCTGGAGCGGCTCCGGAGGAGTTCCTGCGACCCAATAACTTTCGGCGAGAGCGGGTAGAGTCCACAATATGTTGTCGCTGTCAGGAGAATAACAATGCCAGGGAGAAGTCCCAAGAAGCTGCAGCAGCAGCAGCAACAGCGGTGGAGTCTGAAGTTCAAGATCCCTCCCACATGTCCTTCCTGGCCAAAGTGGTGACCTTCTTTGACCTGGACCTGCTGCGAGATTTCACCTTTGTGAACCTTGTCACTGGTCTCACGTTCATCAACTTTGGGGAGCTCAACTTCTCCATTCTGGTGCCCTTTATCCTGGCCGACTTTGGCTTTGACACGAGCCAAACCACGCTGGCCATGTCCCTGTGCGCCGGCTTTGATCTGCTGATGCGCTTCCTGGTCCCGTTCCTCACCGAGAAGATGCCGTGGGATAATCGTGTCTTTTTCCTCATTGGCGTGGTGGGCATTGCCCTGGGACGCACGGTGGTGGCCTGCACGCGCTCCTATCACCTCATCCTGGGCAGCTTTGTGTGGATTGGTCTGTGCAAGGGCATACGCACCATATTCTGGCCGCTGATCATTCCGGGTTATGTCCCGCTGAATCGCCTACCCGCCGCCTCCGGGCTGCAGCTGCTCATCTCGGGCCTGTTTACCCTGATCGGTGGTCCCTTTGTGGGTGAGTTGTTCGGTTGTTTTTTTGTTTTTTTTTTTTTTTATTTATTTTATATATTTAAATATTGATCTTTGAACAGGCCTGGTGCGTGATCGCTTTGACTATTCGGTGGCTTTGCACTGCCTCAACACCATGTCCTTTGTGGCTGCTGGCTCCTGGACCTTGGAGGCTCTGATACGGCGGCATCGACGCAAGCAGAGATTGGTGGACAGATGAGAACAGGAGCATATAGATTATAGATTCGAACTCAAAGACATCATTGCAGCTTAACAGCAACGATTTTTTTTATTTTTTTGTCTTAGTTATAAGGATTTTTTTTAATTGTAATAAAATATATATAAAGATATATAAAATGTATATATAATTATTGAAAGTTATATATAAAGAAGAAGGAAGAAGTTAATAATCCCCTGCAGTTAGCAATTGTATCATTAACAAGAAAGGAAAGCTAACTTCGGGCGGAGCCGAAGTTTATATACCCTTGCAGAATATTCTGTAAATTATATTTTCTGCAAGGGTATATAAATATATATATCGACGGTCATAAAAAAACCGATTAATCAGATATATGGCAGCTACAGGATATAGTGGACCGATCCTTATTCAATTTGGTAGGTCGGAGCAATCAGCCGGTCTTTACGCGAAATTATTTGAAAATAGAAGTTTAAACTTTCTATTTTCAAAAACGCGAAAGTTGGGTAATTTCCGATTTTTCAGTTATATGGCAGCTATAAGATATAGTCGGCCGATCGTTATGAAATTTGGTAGGTCGGATCAACTGACCAAATATATAATATGTACGAAGTTTTTCTTTTCTATCTTCAAAAACACAAAAGATGGGCAATTTTCGATTTTTCAGTTATATTATTATATCTATAGCTATATCTTATAGTCGGCCGATCCTGATAAAATTTGGTTTGTCGTAGTATTTTGCCAAAAATAGCATTCTTACTATAACTTCTATAACTTTAAAATCGCCGAAGTTATAGCATTTCCGATCAATCAGTTATACGGCAGCTATAGGATATAGTCGGCTGATCCTTATGAAATTTGGTATGTCGTATTATGTTGCCAACAATAGCATTCGTACAAAATCTGAATTCTCTAACTCTAAAAACACCGAAGTTATACCATTTCCGATCAATCAGTTATATGGCAGCTATAGGATATAGTCGGCCGATCCCGGCCGTTCCGACTTATATACTGCGTGCAAAGGAAAGAAGGGTGTGTGCATAGTTTCAAGTCGATAGCTTTAAAACTGAGAGACTAGTTTGCGTAGAAACAGACAGACGGACAGACAAACGGACAGACAGACGGACAGACGGACAGACGGACATGCTTATATCAACTCAGGAGGTGATCCTGACCAAGAATATATATACTTTATAGGGTCGGAGATGTCTCCTTCACTGCGTTGCACACTTTTGACCAAAATTATAATACCCTCTGCAAGGGTATAAAAATGTATTAAAAGTAATATATTTTAAATATTTAATTTTTTATTAAATTATCGTTTTTTATTGCCATGAAAATCGCTCATAACTAAGCCAAAAATGCATTAATTTTCAATCGGAAAACAGTTTTGTGCTAGTTTTTATTAGCTTATAAAATCTGTATCTTAAGTTTTCCATTTCTTTTAAATTTCATTTTTTTTTCACAATTTTTTTGATGTTACCCCTTATAAAATTTTGAAAAATTTGAAAAAATTTGGATCCTATTTTTCTTGGCTAAATAGAATCTCCTTTTGATGCTGATCAAGAATATATCTGATTTATGGGGTCGGAAACGACTACTTAACTTAATTTTAAGCTTCTGAAAACCATTTAAATTCCAAACAAGAAAGGAAGCTAACTTCGGTTTACCGAAGTTTATATACCCTTGCAGATTGTATTGTAATTAAAAACGAAATCTTAAGATAACATTGAATAACATGTATGAAGTTAAGGTTTTTTTTTTTCAAATAGTTGTTGTCAAAATGTTTTTGTTGTTGTTGTTGTACAAATCCAGATTCAAATCTGCGCATTTTCAGTACAAATTCGTTACTTTCTGAATTTTATATACCAGGCGCGCAGAAGCCAGTAGCAAGCGACTGAAAAGTTTTATAAACTGTTATACTTTAGCCCAGTTTCGAACCGTATAACAGTTTAGCCGATCTTCGAACTCTCTGTCATAAATGGTTGGAGTCCTCGCTTAGTAGCACACCAATAAGGTTTGAAACTCTGCTAAAGTACAACAGTTTATAATAGTGTTCATTCGCTCCCTACTGCCTTCTGTGCGCCTGGTATCTGAAATCCCGAAATGGAGGAATTTGTACTGAAAATGGCCAGGTTGAAGTCTGGATTTGTGCCTACAACAACAACAACAACCAGAGCTACAAGATTTTGTACAACAACAACAAAAATATTTTGACAACAACAATTTGCAAAAAGCCTTAACTTTATATATGATCTAAAACACATCTCTGCAACCGCCAATTTTGCAAATTCAAAAAAACGTTAATGTCAACGTTACTTATTTTCTTTTGTTTTTTTTAATAAGTTGTTGTGGTAAAGGAGATGTTGTTGTTGTTGTTGTAGGCACAAATCCCGACTTCAATCTGTGCATTTTCAG